>CAXKVX010004828.1:0-2500 GCA_964058865.1 Eleocharis quinqueflora
CGGCGTACGAGCCGCGGGCGGCCGCCGTGAACGCCAATTTCACAAGGGCGGCGGGCAGAATCCTTTGCAGACGACTTAAATACGCGGCAGGGCATTGTAAGTGGCAGAGTGGCCTTGCTGCCACGATCCACTGAGATCCAGCCCTACGCCGCACGGATTCGTCCCTCCCCCACGCATCGCATCGCATCGCATATACGGACGCATCAATCTAATATAATAACTAATTCTTTTATCGAGTCCCATTTAACAAAAGCACACAGAAGCCTCGAGCACGGATGAGGGTCAAGTTCCATATGCACGAGGCCGGGGGCTACCAAAATTCATGCATAGGTTCATGCATCCATCACGAGGCTTTGTTACTAGGCAACGGGACAACGCAATGCGTTAGGCGTCACGTTCCAACATGAACTAAGCATCATTGCGTGGCTGCTGCACATCCACCTGCACATGGACACTAAAACATGGATGTATGGCTGCTTTACAATGATGACCGGATGAAAAACATGGATGTTGGAGGAAAACATGGATGTTGGATGAAAAACATGGATGAATGCCAGCGGTGTTGGCATGCCTCAAATGATGTAAAGCATGTTTGGATGGCTGCTTTACATGGATGAATGGGTGAAAAACATGGATGAATGGATGAAAAACATGGATGTATGGCAGCGGTGTTGGGGCATGCATGCAGCGGTGTTGGCATGCCTCAAATGATGTAAAGCATTGTTGGATGGCTGCTTTACAAGGATGAATGGGTGAAAAACATGGATGAATGGATGAAAAACATGGATGTATGGCAGCGGTGTTGGGGCATGCATGCAGCGGTGTTGGCATGCCTCAAATGATGTAAAGCATGGTTGGATGGCTGCTTTACATGGATGAATGGGTGAAAAACATGGATGAATGGATGAAAAACATGGATGTATGGCAGCGGTGTTGGGGCATGCATGCAGCGGTGTTGGCATGCCTCAAATGATGTAAAGCATTGTTGGATGGCTGCTTTACATGGATGAATGGGTGAAAAACATGGATGAATGGATGAAAAACATGGATGTATGGCAGCGGTGTTGGGGCATGCATGCAGCGGTGTTGGCATGCCTCAAATGATGTAAAGCATGGTTGGATGGCTGCTTTACATGGATGAATGGGTGAAAAACATCGCTGCATGGATGAAAAACATCGGTGAATGGATGAAAACATCGCTGCATGGATGAAAAACATCGCTGCATGGATGAAAAACATCGGTGAATGGATGAAAACATCGCTGCATGGATGAAAAACATCGCTGCATGGATGAAAATCATGTTTACATGGATGAACGGATGAAAATCATGGATGAGTGGATGTAAATCATTGATGAGTGGCCGAAAATCATCCATGAAACGATGAAAAACGTGTTTTCATGGATGTTTTGGAGCTTGGGGATTTCATGGGGGTGGTAACCCTGCAGGTGGCTATAGGGTAAAAATTTATATTTCCTATTGGGGGGGGCTAAATTTCGGAGGGGGGCGGGTGTTGGGGCACGCATGCAGGGGTGTTGGGGCACGCATGCAGCGGTGTTGGGGCACGCATGCAGCGGTGTTGGGGCACGCATGCAGGGGTGTTGGGGCACGCATGCAGGGGTGTTGGGGCACGCATGCAGCGGTGTTGGGGCACGCATGCAGCGGTGTTGGGGCACGCATGCAGCGGTGTTGGGGCACGCATGCAGCGGTGTTGGGGCACGCATGCAGCGGTGTTGGGGCACGCATGCAGCGGTGGGGGCACGCATGCAGCGGTGTTGGGGCACGCATGCAGCGGTGTTGGCATGCCGCAAACGATGTAAAGCATGGTTGGATGGCTGCTTTACATGGAGGAATGGGTGCAAAACATGGATGAATGGGTGAAAAACATGGTTGCCTGGCTGAATGGCTGCCTTACATGGGTGCATGGATGAAAAACATGGGTGCATGGATGAAAAACATGGTTTCATGGCCGAATGCATGAAAATCATGGATGGCTGCCTGCCTTACATGAGTGAATGGATGAAAAACATTGATGCATGGATGCTTTACATCGGTGAATGGATGAAAAACATTGCTGCATGGATGAAAACATCGCTGCATGGATGAAAATCATGTTTACATGGATGAACGGATGAAAATCATGGATGAGTGGATGTAAATCATTGATGAGTGGCCGAAAATCATCCATGAAACGATGAAAAACGTGTTTTCATGGATGTTTTGGAGCTTGGGGATTTCATGGGGGTGGTAACCCTGCAGGTGGCTATAGGGTAAAAATTTATATTTCCTATTGGGGGGGGCTAAATTTCGGAGGGGGGCGGGTGTTGGGGCACGCATGCAGGGGTGTTGGGGCACGCATGCAGCGGTGTTGGGGCACGCATGCAGCGGTGTTGGGGCACGCATGCAGCGTTGTTGGCGCACGCATGCAGCGGTGTTGGGGCACGCATGCAGCGGTGTTGGGGCACGCATGCAGCGGTGGGGGCATGCATGCAGCGGTTTTG
>CAXKVX010004829.1:0-17462 GCA_964058865.1 Eleocharis quinqueflora
CTCATTGTTTTGACGCAAGCGCCAGGCACAACGAGTGATCCTTTGTTCTGACCCCTCCGAGAACACATGAGGTGAACTCATCTTTGGGCGTGCGGTGCTTTTTCTCGGATATAACACCAAACACTAAGGGTTTAGCAACTAAGGCAGGGTTCCCTTATGACCCGATGGAACCTGTAAGGGACAGGAGCCGAACCCTGTCCATTCTAATTATTGCAGGTCGGAATGGACAACACCTCCCTTTTCTTGTGGAACTCAGATATTTCATTTAAGGTGGGTGAAAATGTGTATCAGTGCACATATATGTGGAATCTCACATCTCTCCAATGATTTGTGCCTTAGGCATTTAGTGGATCTCACATTTCACTCATTGTTCCACTCAGTTGGTGTGTGTGTTGGTAAGTTTCACCAAGGTAAGGTTTCCCCATTCAGATAAGGTCAAACAACACATACCAGAAAAGGCAGAAAAGTGCTCCAAATGTCAAAGAAATGAACCTGCAAGTCGAGATAGAGGTACGACACGACAATTGCAATAATATGCCCTTGATTGCAGTTATTTGGACCAATAAGGCTCAAGTTTATACCAAAAGACCCGGTTTTACCCTAAAGAATATATGTGTGAAATACACATATCACTAGCAACACTACCACATATTATGTCATCTGTTGCTTCATCAGTAGACCATATTATTAGATTGGAGTTCTAAGATCAAGTGTTAGTGTGAAAGCATTTTTAACAATAACGATTCAAACTTTTAGACCTTAATCACCTAGCTAGAATTTCACAAGCAACTAATAAGAGCAATTGAGCAAATCAAGATAACAAAGTGCAAGTATAGTAGGGAGAGAGAGAGTAAAGAGCAAAGAGCAAGAGAGATCAAGAGAACACAAGAACACGCGATATAACATGGTTCGGCCTAAAAACAAACTAGGCCTACATCCACGAGACTCCAAGAACAAAAACTTCCTTTCAGGATCGAATCGAGTAATCAACAAGAGTTTTTACAATTGCGAAATCTATATTAGGTTTCTTATCAAATAAGTAAACCAAACTTAGATTTCTAAACATATGCAAGGGATACACCACTCTACAAGGTAAAAGTCTGATTGACAATACAACCATGGACAAATATGCACTACCTGACAACACAATATAGTGCATCAAAAGGCTAAACAGAGCTAGCAAAATAGGTGTTCACGAATCGATTCAAGATTTACACAAAATAGGTGTTCAGTATGGATTAAGATCCATCCTTTGAGTTTATATCTGATTCAAAGTTGGACCAATCACACATTTATGAAGTTAATTAAGTCATACTAAAACTTATTTAAGTTATAATGAGATAACCATTAAGGCATTTTTAAGTAGAACTATCCAAATGAACGATACGGAGTAACCCAAAAATAGAAGAGAAGGAAATATAGTTAATAATTTAATATAGTAATAGTACAAAAGTCATCAAACACTCAGACCAAAACATCTAACCGTAAGACGCATGGATTTGCCCCCGAGCGGGCATGTATTTGGGCCTAACTTACAAACTCGAGTTCCATCAAGCGGGCACGTATTCGGACCCAACTTACAAACTTGCCTAAAGAAAAAAATTCTGAGTTCCAAAGCGAAATGCCCTAGTAATCATGAGCGGCTACAAAAGCACACACTCGGTCAAAAACGAATCCCTCGCCTACCTCACCAAAAGAAAAAATATAAAGTAAAAATACTCGACCTCAGTTGTCATATGAAAATAAGGAACCAACTATCTGTTTGAAAGAATATAATAAAAAGAGAACTCATTGTATCAACTAAGGACCAAAGGGGAGCCCATACTTTTTCTGTACCAATCAAGGGCCAAAGAAGAAGCCCTTCGAATATTAGAGATATCGTAATATCGGCTACATAAAATTACAATAGTAACGAAATAGCTCCAATACCTCACATATGGCACACACACTCCAAAAACTGAGATATCGAACCTTATTCACTCAAAAGAGGAAGATTTTATATGATATATATATAATAGTATGGAGATTGGAAAGTAAAACTCTCTAACAGCTCTACGAGCCATCAAGTGAAGAACTCGTTTGGTGGGCATCAACCGGATATCTCTAAAGACATCCCGACGAGGGGACCCCATGGACGAATATGTTTATCGTACGTAATCCACCAGTCGCGATACCCTCAAACTACATCCAACTGGTGATCACCGACCGACACTCATCACTCCCGACAAATACATATAATATTGAGTATGCATCTACCTAATAAGTATCTATACGCTATACAATTTGTATATCAGATTTCACGTGCAATATGGAATGCAAATGACATGCAATGCAGGTAGGTCTCAAATAGTTGGTGCAATTAACCGTTATGCAATATGGCATGTCAAGTTCTTTAGGCCTGATTATCAAGTTTTGGTAAGTTGGTATCGCAATTCAATTAAGAGAAATAAAGGTATGTCTAGTAAGGTCCTAATGAAAAGAAAAGGATATAAACTCCAGGAACCACACCTGATAACACTAGGTCACATCGTTGATATCTACTTTGGGGGTAGCTCTGCAGCATTAACGACTGCATCAGCATCCATAGGGTCAGGAACAGCCTTGTCTCTCGCGGGTGGATATCAGTTTACTAAATTTCCTAATTGACGTTAGGGTTTTTATCAATTTTGTGTTGTAAAATTCTTTAACTTAAGAAATAAAAAAAGATAGAATCTAAGCGTTGAGACGTTCTAGATGCTCCTAATTTTACCTAAGTGTTATGTTTACTTTGTTAAGACTTTGGACAACAGCTCTGCTGCATATCGGGTGTGAGAGATCTATGCCTACAGTTCTTCACTTTTAATTAATTATTTATGTTATGTTTTCACCTTTAATTATTTTTAGGGTGATGCTTTATTTATGTCTATTGTTAATCTAAGGTCATTGAGACGTTAAGACGATACCTTATGAAATATCAATAAAGAACAACATGAAGCAATCATATTATAGATTCAATCACTTTTAGTTGTGCACTTTTATTTTTAAACTAACAAAAGAAGAAAGGAAAATGGTTGAACTAAAATACTAGCTAATAAGTGTGTATTTATATTATTTGTGCTTATAGAGAAATTGATCAATATATATTATTATAGTTAGACAATTAATTAGTCATAAACTTGTGTTGGTGTTGTATTGTATTTAATTTACAAGTGATATAATACCTTATTATGTTAATATAACTATTGGTGATAGGTTCATTTATTAAACTTTATAATAACTACTTAATAATAACTTAACTACTTGATTACGATCCTAATATGTATTATTTCACTAAGATTTTACGTACTTATCCTATTTTATATTGATAGAGAAATTGATTAATACGTAGAATTATCTATGTTAATTTATTTATAATTTTCAATTTTACATACTAATTTTTTTACTAATTTTTTTATTAATCCAATTTAGGATTAATCCTTCTTACTAAATTTCTCACTATAACTAGTCGTATAATAATGTGTGTACATGTGATAATATATAGTATAAAAAAGATGTAAAAAAATAAAGAAACAAAAATAAACTCAAGAAACACAATAATATTATGTTGTTACTTTTATTTGTGTTTTTGTTTAAGTTGCTTGGGATCAGAGACCTGAGATTGTTGGGTCATGACGGTTCAAACCCGTTAATTAGCTTAAACTGCGAAAAGATCGTAAAACAAAAATTTTACTTCTAACTTAAGTCAATGATTAAACGAGGTATGTCAAATAACAACCGAGGGTGTCCACCTCCAGTTTATCTTTGACATCAAAACCTGATTTAATCATTTTACATATATACTGCATAATTGATTTCTAAAATTTTAATCTACTTACAAATTAAATAGATCAATATAACATATTTATACCTTGATCCAAATTCCAATTGGATTGCAGCAGACCGAGAAGACCGAATCTGATAAACGTCTCACTTCGGAGTATCAGACGTCTGATACCTCTATTGATTATCCACCATGACTGACTAGAGAGCGGTTTATTTCTTTTGCCAGAAATATAGTAAACCGCGAAATTATGCAAAAACACTATTCACCGAGAAAAGGACAAAATAAATATATTTACGACTCATAGTTATTCAAATAGAAATACCACAACTTTCGCAAATATATATTTTCTGAATCTCGTAAACAACCGTAACCGAGATAGAGAGAAAAATATATTTATCGATTCGATCAGACTGATCAGATACGATTCAAATGAATTTGTTATTTTCTCTTTACCCCTGCCTCTCTATTTATAAGAAAATTAAGCAGGTTGGCGGATTACCAAAATACCCTTAATTTTTGGCATATTTACAAGAATGCCATTATTAATGTCGGCACCAAAAAAATATCAAACTTCCCATTTTATATTTTCATCCATGTCGACATCCCTTTTTTATTTTTATTTTTAATTAAGGTTTTAATTTGATAATGGTTGTCATCCCAAATTCAAAACTATAATTAATATTTAAAATCTAAATTAAATATATATAATTGTTCTAAAGAATTATATTTCTTAAGGTTCGGTTTCAGTTTGATTTCGGTACGGTTTTATACAACGCATCGAATACGCTTATAAATTAACCGGTGTTTCTGCTTGTCATCTTACATGACATATATATATAAATTATTGAGCCATTTAAATCATTAAGGTATTTTCTAACTATGTATAATGATTTTTCAAAGATGACCTTATTTGACATGAAATTAAGGTATTTTTTATTATTTTTTGGGTCAACTTTGAAAAATCATTAGACATAGTTAGAAAATTCTAAAAATAGAAAAAGTTAGTATTCTACAAGATTATGATATAAATAAATTATTGAACCATTTAAATCAAAATTTCGGACGCTACATTTTAAAATTTGACCCGTAAGCGTTTCACCCGCAGTGCTTATGGAAGCACGCTAGCCATACTATATATATATATATATATATATATAACTATCAATATATTGTTGTTTCATTTTATCCAAATTAAATAATCTCAACTTGGTATCCATAAATAATTGACAAGGATTACTTATAGTTGAACTTCTTATGTTAAATTGGTCAACGGTTGTTGGTTTCTGTTAGAATGGGTGCAGACATATCTAAATAATTTCAGACATATCTAAATAATTTCTGAAATTATTTAGATAATCAGTGCAAATAAAATATAAGCAAATTATAAGTAATGTCATTATTGACTTATTGTTGTCCTTCTTGCTATTTAAATATTTTCATTAGCTGAATATTGTTTTTATAAAAGAAAACAATATGTACTCCTGTGTTTTTTTTTTGTGAAAATCTTTCGCGCTGTAATTAATTAGAACGTTTAAATTATATAAAAGCAATTTGGATGATTCCGTTATTTAATAAAATCAGCAATAATGACAATCAACTATTATAATTAATTTGTGTTTTAATTTTTTTGTCATAATATACTCACTCAAAAAACTATATATTATTCCTTGGTAATTTGGTATGTGGTCAAGTCTCGTGCTGAAGTGCCGTTTCTAGTACCACTTCGATCGCATGAGCTGCTATGACTAATGACTCTGTCAAAAATAAGAAAATAGAATTGGTGTAATAAATATGCAGATAATAAATATTAGTATATATATGCATAGACATATTTCGAACTCACAAATTATCTCACTTAGAATTAAATTTATTAGCATAATAAATATTTTTGCTGAAGTTATTATCATCAATGATTTAAAAAAGAAAAACGACATCCGTATTTTTTACCTTTGAAAATACTTAGATCATTACATTTTCTATTCATTCAAAAAAATTCTAAAAAAAATAAGAATGTCGGTGTTAGTTGCCGAGTAGATTTCAACATTAATATCATATTAACTTATTTGAACCGACAATTAATTTGAGATTTCTCACCGACCAACGATGCCTATGAAAATGGGAAAATACACTCTCCTATAAAAAAATATATATTTGTAAACTGAATTGAATTATTTTTAAATTAAAATAAACGCAGTGATAGATGCATCAAATCTGATCGTTTTAAATATGAATCTTTAGTTGACAAATAAATTTGTAAAACAACAGCAAAACACTAAACAGCTGATGAATACGCATTTTCCATTCACAAAACAACTTTAAGAGCACTTGCCTCGGTGCCCCGCTCAAAATGCACATGTTAATTTGGTTCATCTTCTAATTCGTCTCAATATAATTTATGGAAAATGTTTCGTCGATCTCAAGTTCGATCCAATCATCGATCTCTACTGGACGCGTCCAGTTGAGTTCCGACGAATTTGTTTTACTTATGATTCATGCTGTTTTGGTTATTATGCATGTTATTTTTGTTATTGTGCATTTAATAGCATGCATAACAGTCAAAATACTTATGATTTATATGTTAAGTTCATTATGTTTTTTTTTCTACTTATGACTTATTATGATTTCGTTATTATGCATGATGTTTTTGTTATTATACATGTTATTTGTATTATTTTGCATGTTAATTACTTACATAATAACAAAAATAACATTCATAATAACAAAAACAACATGTATAATAACTAGAACAATTTTTAAAAAAAATGCAATTGGATTCGCACTACTACAAAAAAAGGCTTTAGTTCCGCCCCTTTCTTACCGGTTGGAAGAGAAATCCGACAATAAGCACATTATTACCGGTTGTTAAGAACAAACCGTTGATAATAAAAATATTTATCACCGGTTGTTACGTAAAAATGAGCAATAAAATATTTATCACCGGTTATTTGAAAAAAACAACAATAAAAATTATCACCGGATGGTAAGAACCAACCGGTGATAAATATTTCCATCTGAAAAATTAAATCGGTATACTGTCGCTCGCCTCTCCTCGAAATTCTGCAGTGCACGTCCCTAGGCCTCTCTAATTGCATTAATTGCACGTCTCTAGACAACCCTAGGTGTCTCATGCGCTGGCACATACAGCTAGCTATAGCTCATTAATTGCTAAGCAATAGTGCACTTGGAGTACGTGGGCTATAAGGTATTGTGGTTCTAATATTGTATGAGGGCTTATATGAACCGCGTTTGAGCAGAAAAAATACACTGTTTTTTTTCTTTGGGACTCACATGGTATTAATTGTGGTTCTAATATTGTATGAGGCTTATATGAACCGCGTTTGAGCAGAAAAAATACACTGTTATTTTTCTTTGGAACTCACATGGTATTGTGGTTCTAATATTGTATGGGGCTTATATGAACCGCGTTTGAGCAGAAAAAATACACTGTTTTTTTTCTTTGGGACTCACATGGTATTGTGGTTCTAATATTGTATGGGACTTATATGAACCGCGTTTGAGCAGAAAAAATACACTGTTTTTTTTCTTTGGGACTCACATGGTATTGTGGTTCTAATATTGTATGGGGCTTATATGAACCGCGTTTGAGCAGAAAAAATACACTGTTTTTTTTCTTTGGGACTCACATGGTATTAATTGTGGTTCTAATATTGTATGAGGCTTATATGAACCGCGTTTGAGCAGAAAAAATACACTGTTATTTTTCTTTGGAACTCACATGGTATTGTGGTTCTAATATTGTATGGGGCTTATATGAACCGCGTTTGAGCAGAAAAAATACACTGTTTTTTTTCTTTGGGACTCACATGGTATTGTGGTTCTAATATTGTATGGGACTTATATGAACCGCGTTTGAGCAGAAAAAATACACTGTTTTTTTTCTTTGGGACTCACATGGTATTGTGGTTCTAATATTGTATGGGGCTTATATGAACCGCGTTTGAGCAGAAAAAATACACTGTTTTTTTTCTTTGGGACTCACATGGTATTGTGGTTCTAATATTGTATGGGGCTTATATGAACCGCGTTTGAGCAGAAAAAATACACTGTTTTTTTTCTTTGGGACTCACATTGTATTGTGGTTCTAATATTGTATGGGGCTTATATGAACCGCGTTTGAGCAGAAAAAATACACTGTTTTTTTTCTTTGGGACTCACATGGTATTGTGGTTCTAATATTGTATGGGGCTTATATGAACCGCGTTTGAGTAGAAAAAATACACTGTTTTTTTTCTTTGAGACTCACATGGTATTAATTGTGGTTCTAATATTGTATGAGGCTTATATGAACCGCGTCTGAGCAGAAAAAATACACTGTTTTTTTTTCTTTGGGGCACATAGTTTTGTACCCAAGAGGCCAAGACCATTTCATTTCAAAAAAATACACAGCCAGCGGCCAGCTGAATGCATAACCCGCGGCACCATCTAAATTCAAAAAAAAATTCACAACACTTAGCTATACTTTGAAATACACAGTCAAGGGCACCATCAGTTTATTATTTTCTTCTATACATTTCTCTTCTCTCTTTAGCTCGAAGGTGCTAGTAATGGAGCACTTCGCTGATTCACTCGAGTCTTCGCGCCTCTTTTCAACTTTTTTTGTTTTAACACTATATGTTTGTCGGTTTATTTTTCTACTCTTTTTTTGTATTTATTTGTTCTTTTCTTGTGTTTTTAGTTGAAGCTTTTCTCTAGACGCTTCTCTTTCTTTCTTTTTTTTTTTTATTTCACAATGATTGCTCAACTCGTGGCGAAGTCATTCCTCGAGATTTGATTTCCAGTCTTCTTCACTGCAAGTAGTTCATACAAAGACATTTATTTATTTGAATTTTTTAGTAGACTATCTGACATTTTCTCTAGCATTTTCACACTTATTTATTTCTTCTATTTTTGTTATTAATTTTAATTTATTTTTTGTTTATTTATATTTTCTTATTTTATCTTTTTCTATTTATCTTTTATTTTTTTGTTAATTTTCTATTTATTACTGTTAATGTTTTATTTTCTTATTTCTAAATTAATTTTGAAATTTAAATTCGAAATTTTGAAAACTGATTTTTGTGATTTGACAGTTGGTTGCAGAACGTACAATTTTTTTTATTTTTTTTACTTTTAATGCCGGTTCTTTGCTAACAACCGGCGATAAATGTGTCTTTTATTGCCGGTTCCTTGCTAACAATCGGCGATAAAAGACCCTTATATTATCGGATTTTAGCAAACAACCGGCAATAAATGGCGAGTCTTTATTGCCGGTTGTTATACTATTAACACCCCTTCATTAATGCCGGTAGGATACCCGGCAATAAAGATCCTATAAATCCGGCAATAAAGCCATTTTTTGTGGTAGTGTCGTTCAGTTCGCATCGATGAGTATAGCGACATTCGTTTTCAATGGAGCGTTCGGTTAATTATATGCATAATAATAAAAAACAACATGAATAATACAAAAAATAACATACATTATAACAAAAATAACATGTAAATTGAACTGAACTAAACATGTTATGTTTAGATCAATGAAGAAATCAATTAAAAAAATTGATATATCAGCTTTCATAATTT
The DNA here is from genome assembly GCA_964058865.1 of Eleocharis quinqueflora. Lineage (NCBI taxonomy): Eukaryota > Viridiplantae > Streptophyta > Magnoliopsida > Poales > Cyperaceae > Eleocharis > Eleocharis quinqueflora. The sequence continues at coordinate 9,383 of CAXKVX010004829.1, forward strand.
ATTTATTGCTAGCACGGCTGAAATGTGTCTTTGATTTTAAAATTTGTAGCTAGCTAACCTCTGCTCTGGTCCTGACTTCCCTCCAAACTTAAATTTATAGTGCAAAGAAATATTATAAAATAATATAAATCCATCCAAAGTTGAGAATATTTATAGTGCTGGTCTTGACTACTTTCAAGTTGTTCAGATGAATCATGGAGGTGCTTATGAAGTACTATGATCCTTTTGCCTAGTTCTCTTCACATAAAGTATTTTGTTATTTTTTTTTTGTAATTATCGAATTGTTTCTGAGAAAAGTAGGAGTTTTTTAGATGTACTTGTTAGAATTGTAGAAATTTTGTTGTTCGGCAAATTTTTTTTTGGAAATTTGAGACGTGAATTTTTCTAACGTGGAGCAGTGATAGTTTTTTCTGAAAAATTATTTACAAATCTAATTATGTATAAAAATAATAAGTGATAGTTTTTTCTGAAAAATTATTTACAAATCTAATTATGTATAAAAATAATAATTACAGTTGATCATGAATAGCAAATTCAAACTATATAATTGGGTTTTTTTAAATGTTTAAGCATCAAATTATTGAAATTTAAGCTAAAAAAAACAATTTAATCTATTTTTTCCCAAAAATTTGAAGACCAAAATTTATTTACTATATTTATTTATTTTCAAACAGAAAATATTATGGAGACTGACAGTGTGTTATTGAAAAATGTCTGATAGTGACACGTGAGTGTGAGGATGGGCCGCTGGGCTATAACTACAGAATTAAATTAAAATTAAAATTAAAGACGACAATTAGACGCTACCAGACGGACCCGGATCTGCTATAGCGCAGTACCGCGCTACAGAAGATGGACGGTCCGGATCGACCGCCTGAGATGAAAATCAGAGGGCCTTTATATTTGGCACGAATCTTGATGCAAATCAGTGAAAATCGGACGGTTCTGGTGCTTCTCTACACGGTCTCGCGCAGCACCAGATCCCATTCCGACGCTACCAGACCACACACGAAATCCGTGGAGCCCGTACAGTACTGTTTCTTACACGTGGGCCCATGGCAACTTTAGAAGCATGTTAATGCCTTAATGGCACCTCACCTAAACCGTACGACTTACGAACCACGCCTGTAGCTGTAGTAGGTATCCTATATTTATTTTCATTTTACCTTTTTTTTATTCAATCGTGGATCAATAAATTGCTACTGTACAGTCAGTCAACCGCCACCAACTTCTGAATTGAGATCCAGTTTCCACCGAAATTTTTAATAATAAAAAAAAGAAAAAGAAAAAACACCTTACCGAACGAATTCTGGTCTAAATTTTCAAGAATATTCGAATTCTATGATTTCGAATCAGATCTGAACTTTAAGATCCGAATTCTTTTATCCGAACCTGTTAAGAAATTGACATCCCAGTAGATTTGACAATATCAGAATCCGAATTCTTATATCCGAATATGATCCGAATTCTTATATCCGAACCTGGTCTAATTATCAGAATATCAGATCAACATTTCCCATGGATTCGGATTCTGTGTACCTTGTTCTTGCAAAAAAATTCAAACCAAAACGGTAGATTTGGCAAGTGGTCATAGAGCTGAGGGAGACAAAAATACAGGCGAAATTAATTTAAATCACCTACATTTTTAATATAAACAAATAAAAAACACTGGAGTGGGAAAACTTCAGAGAAATCTCGTGACTGAGAATCTTGTTATCTCTGCTAACGGATTTATTCCGTCAGCCAGGGAAGCAGATTCTTTACTGCGCTGCATTAAATGACGTCTATGATTTTTTGTGTTGTAGGTTACGAACGGTTAAGATTTGATTCGAAAAATTTGACACTGTAAAATTTAATTTGCACGAATCTCGATGCAAATCAAAGACTGAAATTTACCGGATGGATTTGTTTTTCGCTACATTTCCATTTCGTTGCTTTTGTCAAATTGGGGGTCATACAATTTCACAAGGCAACACATTAAAATATTCAATATTATAACATAAATATTTAATTTATCTGTTATAGTATTGAATATTTTAATGTTTTTAAAATTGAAAATGAAATTGTCTAGTAATTTATTTCAATCAAGCTCGACTGCGTTCGTCGTGACTATAATTATGTTTTCTTATCGTCGTAAGCTATCAATTTGTAGATATTCATGTTTATTTTTCACCATGTCAAGTTTATTTTGCGGTCGAAGAAACGATAATTTCAAATTTGACTATTTTGTAAACTTATATCTTAATTAGTTATTTTTATACCAATTCGACTGAATTAGTGTTTTTTATCGCCGCAAGTTATCGAGTTATAGATATTCAAGTCCACTTTCATCGTGTCAAGTTTGTATTGAGAGCGGAGGAACCAACGTCTCAAACTTGACTACTTCATAAACTTATGTCATAATTGCAATTTTTATATCAATTTCGACATGCTCGTCGGGACTATAATTAGTATTTTTTTTATCGCTGCAAGTCATCGAGTTGTAAATATCCGAATCCACAAACAACAACTATTTAATAGCAATATGCAATAAGTAAGTATTGATAGAATTTAATTAATCTAAAATCTTCTAGAGAATCTCTAATCTGAAAATAAATTATCTCGGTTCATAACTTTTGATCTTTCGGAGAGACACAATCACCGTTGATCACAGGAAGTCTTTAGTCTCCGAATAATTCATCTCTAATCCGATGAAAAGAGCGAGAGAGATGACAACTACAATGTCTCTTGCATAACAAAATATCCGAATTACATGTTCTGAACCGAAATGAAGTTTAGTACTTTATCACTATTTTTTCTCAATGATAACATTTTAACTTTCTGTGTATAAGTTATATTGTTAAGAGAGAGAGAGAGTCATACGGGACAGACCGTGATTCACCTTTTATCGTTGTTATATATATATCACATGTACTGACGCCTATCTAAAATACTTTGAAATGGTGCAAAGATATGTAGGCGCCTGTACATTCATCTCACAGGCGCATGTACATAAAAAATACAATGCATTTGGATGATTTTATCAAATGACGCCTGTGACTAGATCTGTACCTTAATTGAATGAAATAATTAATTTAATTAATTAATTAATTAATTACTTCTTTAATGAATATAGAAATCAATTTTTTATTGGATTTTTAACTGGTCTGAAATCATAACTTGCTTATATCGGATATTTTCTTATTTACAGAATATTGTCGTATTAAATTGTGTTTCCCAGAGACAATAGTATAATTGTATTATTCATATAACTTTATATAATTTAGATCATCACTAAATCATAAAATTATCAATACGCATTCTACACATTAAAGGCCTCACTTCTCATGACACATATTGAACCCGTAAATAATACTTAATTTGATCACTTCATAACGAATCTAATTATATAATTTTATAAATGACAGTTCATTATTCAATATATATTTATATCACATATAAGTTCATATATTATTGTAATTAATTAAATTAAGTCCACCAAGTATGTGTCACCACAACTACAAATGTTAAGTGAGATGCAGTACCTAATTTATTGAACAAACTGCACATAGATCCTTGTTTATTTAGGATTTAAACAGCAATATATAGAATTTTCTCAAGGCTTTACACTTCAGAGAACAGTATACCTTTCCTTGATAGATAAACCGAGTATAGTAATAGTATACTTGATAATTTCAAACTTAATGTTATATCTAAAGTATTAAAGTATCAAACAGATAGCAATTGTTCAACTGTTTTATAATTTTACAAAAAAGTCCAACAATTAAAAGGATACAGTTATAGTTCAATATATACATTTAACATAATTATTACAAGAGGAACTAGCTAGCTCGTTACGGTTAATTTGACACAACGAAAAAAGGAAAAAGTTCTTGCATTGTTATTTGTTATCACTGTTAAGGCAATTTATATGTCACGACAGTATCAGGCTATTGACGTACTAAATAATTTTATCTCAGGTCACATAATTTATATGAGGAGGGTTCCAATGCGTACTTTTTTTGTGTCTCATCATGTTCATTAACTTAAAAAATTAATTAATTAATTTTTTAAGACTTTAAATATCAAAACTAATTGATTGAATATTTTATATATGTCATAATACATGTGCATAAAAAATATTGAAACATTTTAGTTTAATTTCATTGGTCATCTAGAGCTAACAAAATTAACGGTTCAAATCCAATAATTTTGAACCGTTGATTTTATTAGCTCTAAATGACCAATGAAATTAAAGTAAAATGTTGTAATATTTTTTATACACGTGTATTATGACATATATGAAATATTCAATCAATTAGTTTTGATATTTAAAGTCTTAAAAAATTAATTAATTAATTTTTTAAGTTAATGAACATGATGAGACACAAAAAGTATAAAAAAATTAATTAATTAATTTTTTAAATTAAGTCATTTGATTCCTTCTCAATTTATATATGCATGTGATTATTTATTACATTCTTATCAATCATTTAAATGTGTCCTTTTTAAGGCGATACAATCTTTTCAAATCCATTTAATTATGCAATTGCCATGTGAGCTACAGAGCTAGTTGTCTAAATTATAACCATTCATTCGCGCATTAATTTAGGAGGAATATATATTATATGAGGAGAGTTCAATGCCTAGGTTTTGTGTATATCTATTAACTTAAAAAATTAATTAATTAATTTTTTAAGACTTTAAATATCAAAACTAATTGATTGAATATTTTATATATGTCATAATACATGTGTATACAAAATATTGTAACATTTTAGTTTAATTTCATTGGTCATCTAGAGCTAACAAAATCAATGGTTCAAATCCAATAATTTTGAACCGTTGATTTTGTTAGCTCTAGATGACCAATGAAATTAAACTAAAATGTTACAATATATTTTATACACATGTATTATGACATATATGAAATATTCAATCAATTAGTTTTGATATTTAAAGTCTTAAAAAATTAATTAATTAATTTTTTAAATTAATGAACATGATGAGGCATAAGAAAAGTAGTCATTTGATCATTTCTCATATTATATATACTTCCCACCTCCTAGTTATATCTCATATCCATAAACATTACATACACATATATTCTATCGTTCTATTTTAGTCCATGGATAATACCAAAGAAAAGAGCCTCTCTGTGCTTATGCTGCCATGGCTTGCCCATGGCCATGCCAACCGTTACTTGGAGCTAGCGAAGAGGCTAACCCAAGAGCTCAGCAACCTCACAATTCATTTTTGTTCTACTGCAATTATTCTCGAATCCATCAGAGAAAACCTTGAACGGCATTCGACGACAACAAGTCCGACATGCCCGCCGCCACCACAAACCCGCATAAGCCTCGTAGAGATTCGCCTCCCCGAAGAACCAGAATTGCCTTCACATTTGCACACCACAAAGCACTTACCGACACATTTAATTCCGGCGCTCAAACGAATCTTCGCTCAGTCAGAACAAACCTTCTCACGTCTTCTGGAGACGCTAAAACCTGACCTCCTCATTTTCGATATTCTGCAACCTTGGGCAGCCAAGCTCGCACGCCAACGTTACATCCCGGCCGTTGTGTACATAGGTTGTACAGTCGCAAACTCGTTATGTGTCCATGATTATTTTGCACCTTCTAAAGAGTTCCCATTCCCTGCATTCAGGCTAGACAAAGAGAATCTGGAACAAAAAACGGGGGAAGCCAAAGATCAACATACTTATCAAGATCTTAAACACCATTATCGACCATTTCTGGAGAACCTTGTCCTTTGTTATCAGTTGTCAGAATTTGTAATTGCGAGATCATTTCGTGAAATAGAGTCGAAATACATCGACTACCTCTCGTTCCTAATTAAGAAGGAGGTGGTCACAACAGGACCCTTGATTCCAGATGCCGACAGTGTTTCTCCTGGAAATAGCCAAGAGGCAGAGAAGGTGGTGCACTGGTTGGATCAGAGAGAGAGGGGCTCCGTGGTGTTTGTGTCGTTCGGTAGCGAGTGCTTCTTGCCATACAAGCAGATGGAGCAACTGGCCCGTGGTTTGGAGCTCAGTGGTGCATGCTTCATTTGGGTTGCTCGCTTTCCAAAGAACATCCAGAAAGGTACCGATGATGATTCCGGCGAAACTGTCAATATGTCGGCGCAAGCATTGTTGCAGGGATTGGTGGAGAGGGTAGGTCCCGATAGGGGGCTTGTGATCACCTCATGGGCTCCACAACGAAAGATCCTGATTCATCCCAACCTCGGATGCTTCATAACACACTGCGGTTGGAGCTCGCTGCTCGAAGGAATGCAGGCTGGCATTCCCATGTTAGCCCAGCCGATGGAATCGGACCAACCGGCCAATGCAAAGCTGATAGTAGAACTCGGCATCGGAGTGGAAATCCCGCAACGTGGCCTCGGGAATTTTAACGGAGAGGATGTTTCTGCGTGCATTCAGCAAATTCTACGGTCGGAGCATGGCAAGAGTGTCAGGAGAAATGCAGAGGAACTGGCCGAGGTGATCCGCACTCGAAAGGATGATGACATGCGAATTTTGGCAGATAAAATTGTGGCGCTTGCGAGCAATGTTCCAGCAGCATAGGTCATTTAATTGGATGGCGTTGGTATTCTTTTATCTAAAAAGAATAATTATCTTTTAAGCAAAATTATAAAGAAACTTCACCGATGATATGAACTGAAAAATGAATGCTCTTTTCTTATTACCCAAAAAGAATGTTTTATTTTATTTTATTTGGGAGAGTGTAGCTAGGCTCTATCCTTGAATAAATGTTTAGTTATTATTTTCAGAAGTATTGATTGTCACCGGCGGATGCAACACTTATTAGAGATAGTCATGTGTCTACTTCTGAATGCTAATTTTTTTACGGTCATAAAGTACTTTATATTTAGTCTAAACTTTGGAGGTTCTATAGGAAATGCTTTTTTTAGTAACTGTTCTTTTTAGAGGTTAGAATTTTTATTAGTAATTTTATTTCATTGGGCTAATTAAATTGTTTATTACGCTTTGTTGTATTGGGCCCATATTGTTATTCATATATACTGTAGACTGGAGCCTTGAACGAATAACGATTAGCCGGTTGGTTTGGTATGAAATAAACTCCTAGAAGAATCAGGAAGAAGTGCGGGTGGTTTCCAATCATGAGGTGGCGACCAAACAATACGTGTCCTATAAAGAACATGATATTTGATATTTAATATGGTGTCTAATTGATATTGTATCTACTTCTGTTTCAGACTCGTTCAATATTTTCTGACTCAAAGTAAGATTGGTTGATTTTCTCTACGCTTTTTTTGCAAATCGTTATTAAAATGTCACTCATAAAAAATTGTCAAAATGTCACTATTGGCACCGGTCTTTATACAAAAAAGTCACCGATAGTGACATTTTAACAATTTTGAAATTTTGTAGTGACAAAAAAATAAATGTCTCTTAATAAATCATACTCTTTAATTACTATGGTATTCAATATATTGACGAAATTTATATTCTTTAAGTAGTGTCTACTTCTGATCATAATTCTAGATCCGTCACTGTTGATTATAGTTGTTTGTTTCTTACAAGGGGGTCCGAATCTGCTATTAATTTCAACAAAAGGAGGGCTCTATTATTCACATCTTGGCCGTCAAAGAAAAAACGGACGGCTCAGATCGGCTTAATTTTGATTGAGGGGGTCTTTCTTTATGAGATCTAATCCGTTCGTTCAAATTCGACGGTTCAAATGTGAAAATGAGGACCCTCCTTTTCTTGTGTTGAAAAATAGGTGATTTCAATCCCTTACAAGGAGGGTGTCGGCAATTGCTTTTGAAAACCTTTCGTGTTGAACCTTTTATCGTTCAATCATGTGTTGTCTGAATTGTAATTTAACTAGGCATGAGATGGCGCCTCCCTGCCAGAAATTAAAAACGGCCGGATGACAACAATGAATTGGCAAAAACTTAGATGCACCATTCTAGATGATTTTTAAGTACTTCAATCAATCTGTATCATTCAAATATATCAAAATTCGTACCATACATTTCAATCAAATGATACAAATTGATTGAAGTATCTAAAGAACACCTAGAATGGTGCACCTAAGTTTTTGTCCAATGAATT
>CAXKVX010004830.1:0-15222 GCA_964058865.1 Eleocharis quinqueflora
ATCAGCTCCCTTTTATATTTTCTGAAGAAGTGATTAGGAACATCAGATGCAAACTTGGATGGATTTTGAAATGGCATCTATATATATCATGCCATGTTAACGGTGTAATAAGGTAATAAAACAGAAGCAGATAGCTAGCTGAATTAATAGAGAGGCCTAATTATAGAAATCCCTATAGGATTTGGAAGTTGCTCCAAAAATAACTGGTAGCTGTCTCCATAGTTCCACATTTAAGCAATTACCCATTTGGAAAATTTCTACCAAGAAAGGTGCCATCACCAAATTGGAAAGAAGCTAGAATCTATTTCCGGAAACAAAGATGGATTAAATACAACATCGTTTCATTCTCTTTCTCATGCCAACAAAACAACAAAAAATCTCCTCCTCAGCTTTGTTTTGATTCCGTGCCGTTGAGATAGATTGAATGCAACATCGTTTTATTCTCTCTATGAAGCAAATCCTCTGCTTTGTGTGATTGCATCATCATCAATTCAACATGCCGAGTCAGAAGGTAAATGTCAGGCGGATCCAGAACCGTCAAAAATTGCACGTCACCTTCTCCAAACGACGCAAGGGGTTGTTTAAGAAGGCAAAGGAACTAGCAATAATGTGTAAATGTAAGGTGGCAGTGATCGTTTTTTCAGCAGCTAACAAGCTTACCTATTATGCAAATCCCAGGTATTCTTTTTTTTTTTTTTAATTCTTGTTGATATGATGCGAGTTTGTTTTGATAGCATATGCTATATATTTCATATTGTGTTATTTTAGTTAAAAACCTTGCTATAAAGCCCCCCAACATTGCCTCCTATAGTGCCCTCACATCTATAGACGTGGGAACCACCACATAGGTGAAACCCACCAGCACAGACAATGAGGATACTGTAGGGTGCAAGACATGGAGCACCATATATTTTTCCTTTTAGTTAATAGAAATTGACAACTTATCGAGTTTGATAAACTAATTTATTACATATTAATATTTCTTATTGAAAATCTACATAAGATAAATTTGCAAAAAACTATAAAAATTATTGCCTATAAATTTAGAGTGGCGTTGTTGACACTGAAAATATTGCTCACCCACTAAAATTGAATTTTTTTTATGTTTCATTTGATTTACATGAAATATTAATTATAAAAAATAAATATCAAAGTGATTGTCAAATTGAAGGTGTTATCATGTTGTTTTGAAAAATAAAATTGTCAAATGGAAAGCTAAATAAATTTAATTTCGGTATGTGGAGCAACATTTCGGTGTCAATAACATCATGCATAAATTCATCTTGTACATTATTAAAAATAATAAACTAATCTATGTAATAAAAAAGCAAATGACGTAGTAGTCTAGTGATAGCTAACTAAAATAATTTCTAAGAGGTCATGAGTTCAAGCTTCCGTGATCATAAGAGAGAAATTTTCGTTAAGAGATATTTAGCAATAAATGTCTGGGGTTTTGGGAACACCTATATAAAAAAACTAAAAAAGTATGTATTGCTTTAAATTTCTCATTCTACAATAAATAATTTTTTTTAGTAAATAGGTACTATAATAAGAGAGTTTTCTTTTGTTATAAATTGAGAATTTTGCCGTTTAGTTCATATATGGACCATATGGTACTGCATTAAATTCTATTCATGCAAATTTTTTTATTATGAAATACATTACTAAAAATTACAGCACAAAAACTTCCTATAATAGTGCAATCGTAGTTTATTTAACAAAACATTATTTAAAAGCAAGATGCTATTTTTCCTTATAATTCGAGGATTTAAAATTTTCATTTATTGCTCATTTCATATCAAAGGATTCAAATTTTCTATACATTCTTTTTATCAATTGGAAATCACAAGTAAATAAATATTAATATGGTATTAGGTCTGTTAATATAAATTGATAAATCTCATACTCTTTTTTGGAAAATATGTATTGGGTCTGTTATATAAATTGATAAATCTCACATACTCTTTTTTTTTGGAAAATATTAGTTTCTGAAAGAAAATTACAAAGGTATGTTTTTTATTTTATTTTATTTTGTCGCCGATACGAGTTTGTTTTGATATCAGATGTCATTTCATATTATGGTATTTTAGTTAATAAAATTTGACAAATAACTAAATTTAATTGTATAAGTGTTATGCCGCATTCATCTTTGGTTTTTCAGCTTATGTCATAAATAAAAACAATAAAATAAAGTTACTCAAAAAGCTCAATAATTGATTACCTAACGATATACAGTTTCCTAACATATTTTATATAAAAATTCCAAAAAAAATAAGATTCTTACAAAGTTGCTTACACATTTTGTTTATGAAGATACAAACATTTTAACAAAAATTGATTATAAGATTGCTCTGTGTCACTATTAGTTGTGTAAAATCATATTTGTTTTGTGACTCTATGATCATAAGAAGTGAGGATATTTTTGCAATGCGCTTATGCATGAAGCGCATGTTTGTGCTGCTTTAACCACACATATTCATTCGTATAAATTTGAATGTTAAATTTTAAATTTTTGTATTATAATAATAAAATTATAATAAACCGTTTAATTAATATAAAAAAAATAAAAAAACAACGGCACAAAAAAAATCGCATTTAAAAAAATGCTACTGTTCATAACACTGTAGCAAAGACATGTTCAAACTTTATATATGTAAGATTATGTTATGACTTGTATGGTTAATCTTAATCCAAATGCGATAATAGTTATATGTTTCCACTTATTTTGGCATAAGCCATAGGCATCGTGTATATATAAATTAAATGACAGTTCGATCATGAAATCTATTTGAGTATATCGCACTTTTTGTTATATTATGTGACAAAAATGTTGATGTATCACGAATTAATTAGGTACTGAACTATACCGGATCTCCTATTAAGTTAAGGATGAACCTTGGCCAGAAAACCGTTTTGCAAAAACACCACGCTCTTTCCGATACAGATTTATATTTCTAAACTCATGTTTGGGAAAGAGAAAATTGAATATAATATAACAACAAAATGTATTAGTTTGAATTTCAATTATAATAATATTGACGCAATCTCGGTCTCAAATCACAACTCTGCAAGGACAGACTGCAATAAATAATTTAGTGAAAAAGAAACAAAAAAAAAAAAAAAGTAACATGCTAAGTAGCAAAACACATAATTCTCTGAATTTTTAAGAAACTAATTTTCAATCAACAAAAAAATGATTCTTACAAATGACAAGAGTCTATTTTATAGGCGACCGATGTCTTTGTCCCACAAAAATAAAGAAAATAAACAACTGATTGATTTGGTAAATAAATCGTAATTAACTGTCAAGAAAAAAACAGAAAATAGGAAAATAATCTAGGTAAATTTGAAGTGCAATCTTGGTAAGATCATCAAAATAGTTCGGGATCAAAATCTGAATCTGACACGGATTGGTTTCCTTTGGGTCTGCATTAGGCTCCCCGAGTTGATGAAAGTATGACCTCAAGCTTGTATGATATTGATAGAAGTTCAGGATGTCGTTCAATCGACAGCCTCGGTGGTGACAGATTTGGAGCAGGAGCAGGTGTAGGTGGTGGTTCAAGCTTGACTAGTTCATAGTATTCTTCTTTGGATTGATACTCGGCTAGTCCTCCGTCTTTCAATTCTTGATCCAACTCGGCAGCTTCTCGAAATTCTCGAAAAAACTCTTCGAACTCGAGATATTCAACAGCTTGTTAGGGAGACTCTTCAAACTCGAGATATTCTATGTTCTCTCATGGTTCTCAAGAAAACTCTTCAGACTCGACAAATTCTTCGATTTCGGTCTTGTGTATTTCCTTCTTGGCATCTTCGATAAAATAGTTAGGATCATATTCACATATCTTTTCTTAGGTGTCCTCGAAAACATACTCGAAATCCTCCTCGTAAACTTCCTCAGTGTATTCAAAAACATGCTCGGGATCATCCTTGTAAATTTCTTCCTCGAAAACATGCTCAGAATCATTCTTGTAAATCTCTTATTTGAGTTCTTTCTCAAACTCTTCGTCTCCTTGTAGTTCTTGAGGAAAATTTTGGACTTCAAGAACTCTACTTATTTAACACGAAAACTTGTTATAATGCCTTTCCAACTCGAAAAGTCGAGAATCTTTCTTTTAGTACCTCAGAGCTCATGAAACTCACTTTTAGGATCTTGAGTTCTCGAGAATTCAAGAACCTCGTCTTTCGGATTCGAGCACTTGAGAGTCGTTTGTCGAGTGTAAGAACTTGGTAAGTTCATTTGTTGAATCTGAGAATTCAAGAACCTCGTCGAAAGTTGGCTCGTATGTTTTCTCTCCAGGCTTGAGATTTCTCGAAAAGAAATGTATTCTACTCGATGACCTCCATCCTTGTTTCGATTACGAATAAGAGGGTTGTTTCGGTGTCGGTTGTCATTGTTGCCTCTGTATTAGTTGTCATTGTCGTCTCGATTGATACTCATTTTCACACATCCCATGATTACATCCATAAGTTATTTGTGTCGTGAGGCTGCTTAACAACAGTTGTAATCCATGCGTTGGAGTATTCCTTCATTGTTCTTTTGCACTTGTTCAAGGATGACAGTGATGTATGGGTCAGCCATTGGTATTGCTAAGATATTATGGAACTGGTGATTTTGTGGATGATAGGCGGTTATTGGAGATACAACTTTGCACAAGGCATATGTGGTTGATGATTGGAGGTTGTCGGATAAACAACTTCACGCAAGCACGAAGGTGGTTGTCAAACCAGGCTCTAATATCACTTGACTTAGTCTCGATCTCAAATCACAACTCCGTTAGGACGGACTACAGTAAATAGTCCTTACTACTAATAAAAGAAGATTGGAGTTTTTGACTCCAAACCTCTAGTCACCTCCCAGATCAATACAAAGCGTGAGATTTTCATTTCTTTCGATCACAATCGCTCAATTTTAGACTTTCAATTTCTTTATACTTCGGTCTTCCGCTTGCGTACATAAAAAAAAAATTAATTGTCTATCGCCTCCTTCCTATTTGGGAAATTTTATAAACTACACTTCCTTTCAAGTTTAGAAAAAAATAATTGTCTCGGAATTAGCAAGTGCATTGAAAATGACAAGAGGTTCATGGAATTAATTGAATTTATTGCTCTCCACAAGCAGCTACATGCCAATAAACAAATTGATATTCTTTTAATTCCCTAGCTAACTAAAGGAGTGAGTTTTAGTGGGACATATTTTTGTTTGTATAATTTGCTAGAGAATAAAGGATGTTATTGTCAATGTTTGAATGCATAATAGATATCTTGTCCCTAAAAAAGTAAACTATTTTATAAATTTTTTCCAAGTCTACCTGTGATCTCATACTCTAGTCTTGTGAAAAAAAAGAAGATAATATACACTATATGACTTATTAGTGTGAGAGGCATAATATGATAATATAACTAATATATGGGTAAACAATAATTAAACAACCCTAAAAATCATAATTGAAATACTGAATTATTGTAGGGCACTCAATCTTTCCGTTTTTATATGAAATTTTGGATAGTTTAATTATGCACTCAATCTTTTCCAATTGAGACTGTAATTTTTCCAGCTGAATATTGCAAATGCCGATTAATACTAAAATAATTGGAGTGCTATGCCAATTTAGCTAATTAGAACAACAATGTGAAATCTATTAAATAGAAAATCAAATATCTATTTTCTATTGTACTTTGTTTCTTTGATTTGATTTCTAATTTTTTTAATTGTAATGCATTCGTAAAATAATAAAGTAAATAAATTCACAACCCCTATTTTCTATTTTTCATTGTTTTATTTATTTGTTCTCTTTAAAAGATGTATTCATGAAATAAAATAATACAAATGAAAGGTTATTCGCTGCATAGTGCGAGTATCGTACTAGTTTAGTGAAAAAAAACAAAGGATAAACAAGTAACGTGCTAATTAAGTAGGAAAACATATAATTCTCAAAATTCTTAATAAACTAATTTTCATTCAACAAAAGATTGATATTCTTATAAATGACAATGGTCTCTTTTATAGGCTACAGATGTATTGGCTCCAAAGAAAGTAAATAATCGAAATTAAGACAGTAAATAATTGATTGATTCGTTGAATAAACTGTAATTAACTGTTAAGAAAATAAAAGACAGAAAATAGAAAAATAGTCTAGGTAAACTTTGAGTACAATCTTGATAAGATCCATCAAAACTTTTCGAGATCAAAATCTGAATCTGACTCGGATTGATTTCCTTTCGAATATCAACACTTGTTGATTTTCAATATTGATTTTTTTTAGAGTTAATATATCATCCCCCCACTTCTTGTCCCCCTCTCGCGTCCTCCGCTATGCGACAAACAGTTACGTGATACAGTATAAAGACTTGTAACATTTAATATAAAGACTTCCATATTAAAATGGAGACTGTCAAAAGTATAAAGACTTCGAATGTTAATTATAAAGACTTTCATGATACAGTATTCATTGCAGTATATAATTAACAAGGAAATTACAAATAAATACTTCATGTCTTGAGAAATGAAAACTTGACACTCAATATTTATTATAATGAATCCAGTCCAATAGTATAAAGACTTACATTCAGTATATAAAGACTACTACATTTATCGTATATGAGAGACGTGTAAGGAGAATTTGTAAGGAGGGATAGTTAGTCGTTTCTTTTTTTTATTATTATCGTACCCCAACTGTACATCCAATAAGGTTAGCCAATCAATCTACTTCATTTGGCAATTCGCCCAATGAAGATCGCTTCTCCACAATGTAGAGATTATTTGTTATATTCATTTAATTTTTTTAGGTCGATGCTTTATCCGTTAGCTTGATATAGCTACATTACAATTTAAATTCATACTACACCTCAAATCTCATTAATATATGTTTGTTTAGGATCCGTATGCAAGTTCTCAATTTAATTATGCATATACAAAAATATTATGGATTCATAGTTTAGATCAATATGATGTTACTACTTACTA
Organism: Eleocharis quinqueflora; assembly: GCA_964058865.1. Classification (NCBI taxonomy): domain Eukaryota; kingdom Viridiplantae; phylum Streptophyta; class Magnoliopsida; order Poales; family Cyperaceae; genus Eleocharis; species Eleocharis quinqueflora. The sequence continues at coordinate 6,965 of CAXKVX010004830.1, forward strand.
TCATGTTACATTGGCTGATATATAGTTTTAATATGACCTCAGCTTTGATGAAATGCATTCACATCCATACAATTTCTTAACAAATTATTGCTTATAAAGTTTTCATTTTTTTTATCTTATTTTTTTCCAAATCTAATCAGTCATGTTTGTTATTTTTCATGAAGTCTTGATGAGGTCATTGAAAGGAGGTATCATAAAGGGGGCGAACAGCAAGACCCTCTTGATTTAGATGTAAGATGACATTCTTTCTTTATTAATTTTGCATGTTTTGGACGGAACGGGGTCTAGTGCTCGTAAATTCCTGCTTGTTTTCCTGCTTGTTTCGATCTGGATTGTTCAAAACTCATCTAACGGCCAAAGCATCTGCCCCCTGAATCAAATCACAGCCATCCGTAACGGTCGGGCGGTCGGATCGAGACAAGCAGGAAAACAAGCACTGTTTTTACGAGCACCAGATTCGGACTCGTTTTGGACCTTGGACATGTCTTTGAAGTTTGAATCATGTATATGGCACCTAATTGGGATTAGTACACTGGTTGAATAAATGCATTCATGTAACTGGTCTGTGTTTTTATTACCTTTTTGGAAAGGAGCACATCATAGTCTTTAAGAATATTAATATTCATCAGGTTGTACTTAATTATGTTTAACATCATAAACGGTTAGCGGTGGCGGAGCCACATGAAATTAGGGGTCAGTTGCATCTTTTGAAAAAAAAATTCAAATAACCATGTATTTGAATTTTTTCCAGAAATGATCATGTATTTTATATATCCTTTTAAGAATATGCATCATTACGAACCTCTTGAAAAAAATCGTAAATCTTGAACCTCTCTGGCGAAAATCCTGAATCCGCCACTGACTGTTACATATGCAATATATTTTTTTTGGACGAATATAGATAATAAAAATATATCAAAGGATTTCTGTTTACTCGATAGAGTGCGAGGGGTAAGAAAGTTAGATAAGGAGAGTAAGATTTGTCTAGGTTGTTGGAATGTATAATCCCTAATAGATAAGCTACGAGAGTTAGTTGATACTGCGATTTGGAGACATGTAAATTGTTAGAATGAGATTTAAGGTCAAACAATAGTGCGAAAGCGTTTTATCAATTACAATCAAACTTTTAGACCTTAATCACCTAGCTAAAATCACAATCAAGCAAGTAATAATATCAATTGAGTAATTCATGCAATAAAGTGCAAATATAGTAAAAAATAGAGTAAAGAGCAAGAGTTCAAGAGATAGCAAGAGAACACTCTATGTAGCATGGTTCGACCAACAAACAAATTAAGCCTACATTCACAGGACCTCTGGATCCAAAAATACTTTCTGAGACTTATTCTACTAAATCACAAGTGTTATCATAATTATGGAACCCATCTTAGGTTTCTTAACAACAAGACAATCTATCTTAGATTTCTAAACATTTGCAAGGGGCTACACCGCTCTACAAAGTCAAACATGTCTGATTGACAACACAATCAAAGACGATGATGAACTACTTGACAACACAACATAGTTCACAAAACTAAACAACAACAAAGTATTCTCTCGGATTAACAACTAGAGAATTAGCTATCTTAAACACTCTTAAGGTGTGGATGCTGAAGGAGAAGGCTCTTGTGCTCTTTCTGATGCTCAATTGGATGCTTATAAACTTGGGAAGGGATTTCTTGATGCTTCTGGTTCAAATTTCCAATGTATATATAGGCCGAGCACATCTTGAAGTCTTGAATTTTTTATCTAGAAGGCTTCTGTTACAGCAAATGCCTAACTCGTTATAGAATCCATTGTAACAGATTGACTCATTTCCCAAATTACCCTTCAATGCATCTTTGACTGACTCCTGGGACCTCCTGGACAAGAACCCGTTGTGACGGGTTGGAAACCCGTTGTGACGGATATGAGATGTGTTGCCATAACGCATGGCTCTGTCAATCTTCCAAAATCCCATGTCTTTCAGCTCATCTCTTTTTCAATTCGTTACAACGGATTGGTAACCCGTTGTGACGAGTAGCCAACCCGTTATGACGTGTTGGGGACCCGTTGTGACGAGTTCCCCTTGCGTTACCATAACGCAAGACTCTGCCAAGCCTATGTTCTTGTCCAATTTGCTTGCTCTTGATATCTATGTGATCGTCTTGACATGTAAATGCATGTTTGAGCCTTCACATCATCAATATGTACCTGTATAAACCTGCAACTCATTAAAACTCAATTGTGCAAGGTTAATACTTATTCGTTTTGTAAATTGTCAAACCAAAGAAGAGTTTAATCTAAAATAAATATCTTATACGTTCAAGAGAATAAATGGATGGGCCAGAAAATGAAGGAGGTGGAGAAGAGTGATTTTAAGATATGATACACATGAACAGAATGAAGCAGGAATGGAGTAGGCGTCTTAATTCACTAGAGCCTCAGGAACAGAGTTGTTGACATTAGGAGACAATAAGATCAAATTATCCTAGTCAAGTTGGTCTTTGGCGATTTAGTTTTAAATGTCATTAGTCTGTATGCCCCACAAATAGGTTTGTGTGAGAACGTCAACAAGCAATTCTAAGAAGATCTAGAAGAGATGCTGAGAGGTGTGTCTATTAGTGAGAAACTTTTAATAGAAGAAGACTTCAACCGACTTGTTGGTACAAATAGTGGGGATATTGAAGGAGTGCACGAGGAATTTGGATATGGTGAAAAGAATCAAGAAGAAGAAAATATATTAAACTTTTTTGTTGCATATGACCTCGTGATAGCTAACACCTCCTTTACAAAGAGATAATCATATTTAGTAACCTTCAGCAGTGGCCAACACTCGAGTCAATCGATTGTGTTCTTACTAGGATTGAGGACAAATGAGCCTACGTAAATTGTAAGGTTAATACCCACAGAGTGTATCGTCCAACAACACAAGCTTGTGGCCTCGAATTTGCGCTTTCGAATATGCGATCGACATGACAAAGACGTCAAAATATCAAGAACAGAATGTGGAAACTCAAAAAAGATGCCCAACATGTATTTAAAGACACGATGATCGAAGAAGGACCTGAAATGAAGACGATTATGATGCTAGTAACATGTGAAAGAAGATGACAACTGACATTAGAAAGGTAGCTATAGAGGCATTCAGAGTGACTAAGAGAAATAGACGCGAACCTAAAAATACTTGGTGGTGGAACAAGAACGTAAAAAAGCTATCAAGGAGAAGAAGAACTGATACAAGTGTTTGCATCATGACAAGAGTGAAGACAACGTACATAAGTACAAAACAACGTAAAAGAACAAATAGAAAGTTGTGAGTGAAGCAAGGGGTCAAGTTTATGAGGATCTAAATCATATGCTAGGTACGAAGGAAGGCGAAAAAGACATCTATAAGATTTTCAAACTCCGCGAGAGAAATACGAGAGATTTCAGCCAAGTCAAATGTATCAAGGACGAGATAAATAGACTTTGGGTGAAAGACGACGAGGTCAAGATCATATTAAGAGAATACTCCGACAAGTTGTTCAATGGAGAGAATAAAGCACTATGGTCGAGCTAGGTGACTCTTTTGATGACACCAACAGACGATTCATTTGAAAAATTTAAGAGACGGAGGTGAAAGATGCTTTAAAAAGAATGAAAGTAGGTAAGATTTTAGGACGTGATAACGTCCTAATTGAGGTGTGGACATGCCTTAGAGACAAAAGGGATAGTATGGCTAACTAAGTTGTTCAACAACATCTGTCGGTCGAACAAAATATCAGATGAGTGGAGGAGAAGTGTATTAGTATGTATCTACAAGAATAAATGAGATATTCAAAGTTGTACTAATTACAGAGAAATTAAGCTTATGAGTCATAAAATGAAGTTTTCGGAGAGAATAATTGAGCATCGTTTAAGAAAGATGACAAGCGTTATGAAAAACCAATTTGATTTTATGCCTGGACGATCGATAATGGGGGAAATTTTCTTCACAATACAACTGATGGAGAGATATAGAGAGCAGAAGGATCTACACATGATATTAATTGACTTGTAGAAAGCGTATGATAAAGTACCAAGGAAGGTCATGTGGTGAGCACTTGAAAAGAAGAAAGTTCCAACAAAGTACGTCAACATTATCAAAGATATGTACGAAATGTTGTGACGAGTGTCAGAGTATTTGACAACGAGACTGATGACTTTTCCATTAAGACTGAATTACATCAAGGATCAGCATTTAGCCTTTACATCTTTGCCTTAGTGATCGAGGAGATCACAAAAGACATACAAGAAGATATCCCTGGTGCATGCTTTTTGCGAATAATGTGGTTCTAATTGACAAAAGTAAGGTTGGGGTTGGTAGAAAACTAGACTTTTGGTACAATATTTTAGAATCGAAAGATTTTAGACATAGTAGGACTAAAACCAAGCATATGAAGTGTTAGTTCAGCGACGCTCGATCAGAATATGAAGATGTCAGTTTAGATGGACAAGAAGTGCTAGAAGAAACACCTTTCGATATTTGAGATCGATGCTACAGAGTGATGACAAGATCGATGAAGATGTTTACCATAGAATAAGAGCGGATTGGATAAAATTGCGATAACCATCTGGCATCTTATGCGACAAAAAGGTCTCACAAAAGTTGAAAGGTAAATTCTATAGAACAGCTATCAGACATGCAATGTTGTATGTAGCAAAATGTTGGACTACTAAAGGGCAACACATACAAAAGATGAGTGTGGCAGAGATGTGTATCTTATGGTGGATATGTGAGCATACAAGAAAGAATCACATTAGAAATAATGATATACGTGACAAGGTCGGGGTTGCACCGATTGAAGATAAACTTGTTCAACATCATTTGAGAGGATATGTTCATATCTAATGAAGGTCTTCTGGTGCACCGATACGTAGTGGAGTTTTAAGCCGCATCGAAGACACGAGAAGAGGTAGGATTCGACCGAAATTGACATAGAATGAAGCAATAAAAAATACTTAAAAGCATGAAATGTCTTCACAAAGTTAGCATCCAATAGGAGGGCATGAAAGTTAGAGATCCATATACCAAAACCATGATATAGATTAAAATTTAGAAGTAGTGGTGGAGTTGTACGACTTTAGTCCTGAATTAGAGACATAAGATGCTACAATTTTTATTATTATTATTATTATTATTATTGTTATTATTATTATTATTAATATTATATTATTGTTATTGTCATTATTATTAGTATTATCAGTATTATTATACTACTACTTCATTTTTTTACTACTATTTAATTATATATTATTTAATTATTATTATTATTATTATTATTATTATTATTATTATTATTATTTTATTTATTATATTATTATTAGTTGTATTAATTTTTCATTATTAAGATTGAGTTTCATTTTAGCTTATTCTAATTTGTTTGGGACTAAAGACTTTGTTGTTGTTGTTGTTGTTGTTTTTATTTAAAAAATGTACTTATGAAAATTTCTAAAGTAATTACATATTTTTATGTTATCTCATTTGTAGCTTTTACAAGAATATGAGAAACTAAGCAGAAAATACATTGAGGAGGAACGGATAGTTAGGTATATAATACATCTTCATTGTTGTCCTTGTTAATATAATTATGTTTGAGAAAATCACAAGCTGACAATTTTCAATGTAACTTTTTAGGCAAATGGAGGGGTTAAAGCTTGAAAATCTATCAGTGGAACATCTTAACCAACTCGAGGAAAGAATGGAAAATACTTTAAGACTTGTAAAAGAGAAAAAAAAGGTATTAATTTATTCAAAATAATTCCACTTAGTGCTCAATATTACTCTACTTTTATTCAAAATTTAATTGTAATTTCATTATTTTCTGTTTTAGAGGGTGTGCTGTGAAGATGGTGTTCAACAAAGACGACAACAACATCAAGACCAACAACAACAACAACAACAACAACGATACCACCACCACCATCAACACCAACACCACCCCCACTACCAACAACAACAACAATACAACCACCACCACCACCACCACCACCAACAACAAGTACAATTATCTCTTTAAAATCATTTAATTATAATTATAAAGCGTTATATCTAATGTAAATCCTTCGAATATACCTGATAGGTTTTAACCAGACCAGAGGTGGTAATCGGGCGGATCGGGCGGGTTCAGGTTCGAATCGGGTCAGGTTGGGTCAATTTGACTTCAAAAGATTATCGAGTCACGAGTCTGATCAGGTCGGGTCTGGTCGGGTTTGGTCGGGTCTCGGGTCATCATGAGTTGGCATTTGTCGGGTTTTGGGTCTTTCGGGTTCGGATTGGGTCGGGTTTCAATTATCTAGTTTCAGGTATTTCTGGGGTTTCGGGTCTTTCGGGTTCAAATCGGGTCAGTTTCAATTGTCTCGTTTCGGATATTTTCGGGTTCGAATCGACTTAAAAAGATTATCGGGTCACGAGTTTGATCAAGTCTGGTCGGGTCGGGTCCCGAATCATCTTGTGTTGGCACTTGACATTTGTCAGGTATTCTCGAATTTCGGATCTTTCGGGTTTGAGTAGGATTCGGGTTGGATTTCCATTATGTCATTTAGGATCTTTCGGGTTTGGATCAGGTTGGATTTCGGGTTCTCTTATTTCAGGTCATCTTGATTTTCACGTTATTCAAATTCGATCACTTTCATATCTACATTTTTATTTTACCTCTATATTGCACCTAAAATGTGATACCGGGTCATTTCGGGCCAGGTCGGGTCGGATATCGAGTCACGTGATATCGAGTCATTTCGGGTTTCAGGTCATGTCGGGTCGAATATCGGGTCATATGATGGCGGGCCATTTTGGGTTTCGGGTCATATCAAGTTAGGTCGGGTCGGTATCGGATCATTTTCGAATTTCGGGTCATATCAGGCTAGTCCAGATCGGACGGGTTTGTCGGGTCGGGTTCTGCCACCTCTAAACCAGACTCCCTTGCACCTTATTGCACCTGATTATATTTTGTTGCCAAAATAAATCTTGACAAAAATATAAAATTAGGGGGTGCTTATGAACTTTTCTAGTCAATATATATGTGGTCATTTTGGATTATATTAGTAGCATATTTTCTACAAATTAACCTGCATGCAGGTGGGACAAGAACTAGTGTTGTTTCCACAACAAAGAGCGCAACCTGGTTTAGTTCCTACAGCAGCAAACAACAATGAAATGGACCTAGATGGTACTAGTCTGAGGTAATTGTAATTTGTTTTTCTATTGTTCTTCATTAACATGTAATAAGATATGGTGTATGCTGATTTTATTGTGTTAAGATAGGATAAGATTTAATGATATATATATAGAATCCGGCTAACGTACTAACGTTAACAAAACCAAAATCGTGCTAACAGATGCTTATTTCGAATTCCAAATCACAAACGGCCAATCCGAACAGTTGAAATTGTTGTCCATACTAAAACCTACGTAGGGACTAAATTTTACATTTTTTTCGAATTTTTTTACTATTTTATCCGAGGCATTTAAGAACGTGTTGAAATTGGAAGTTTTTCTGAATCGTTAGATTAATTCATTTTCAATGCCACGGATAAAATAGTAAAAAAATTCGAAAAATGTAAAATTTGGTTCATACGTAGGTTTTAGTATGGACAACAATTTCAACGGTTCGGATCGACCGTTTGTGATTTGAAATTCAAAATAAGCATCCGTTAGCACGGTTTTAGTTTTGCTAACGTTAGTACGTTAGCCGGATTCTATATATATATATATATATATATATATGAGGAGGGATCTGTAGCCGTCAAACTTCCAACCGCTCCATGGTAGCAAATATAAATGACCGATCTGGACCGTTGAAAACATTCTTCATATTAATATAGACTTGGAAACCAAAATTTACATTTTTTTTGAATTTTTTTACTATTTTATCGGATGGATTGAAAATTTATTTATCTAACGATTTACAAACATCCAATTTTCAACCCTTCCGATAAAATAGTAAAAAAAATTCCAAAAAATATAAAATTTGGTCTTCAAGTCTACATTAGTATGAAAAATGTTTTCAACGGTCCGGATCGACGATTTACACTTGGTATGATGGAGCGGTTGCGAGCGGCTACAAAATTGATGGCAACTACGGATCCCTCATCTATATATATATATATATAATATATATATATATATATATAACTGGGCTATGGTGCTTGATCAAGCACCAAGGGGTCGGTGCTTGATCATCAAATCTCACAAACGGACCGTTAAAATTTCGATTTATCATGCTCAATAATTTCTTTATATCAAAATCTTGTGGGATACC
>CAXKVX010004831.1:0-15041 GCA_964058865.1 Eleocharis quinqueflora
AGAAAATAGAGAAATATTGTCATGAAGATTTTGCAAATTTGGAAAGATTAAGAGCTACTAAATTACTTTAGGTATTGTTTTATTTTTTATTACATTGTAATAATTTGTAAAGTAAAAATTTGACTTAGTGTAAAGTAGTTTAGAATTATTATAATTATAGTTGATTTGCCTACTTATTTCGTAACGTTTGAACTATTAGTATATTATTAATTGCGAATTTTGTACAGTTGGACTGAAGAAAAATGATTTCAATTTCCGTGTATATGAATGGTGAAACTCGAAATGGACCATATGATATGGAATACAGTTGTGATTCTAAATTTATTTTTTCGAGAAATGAAGAAACCTGGTATAAAGTTGTGAAAAATACAATATACAAATGGTTGGGGATATTTCAGAATCAATGGGTTAGCACTCCACTGACTCACATAATTAGCGTGACGCTCCCCCAATGGAGTGTTGGGTTACGAACAGTTCAAAACCCGTCAATTGCCCTAAGCAGCGGAAAGACCGTAAAACAAAAATTTTACGTCTGACTTAAGCCGAGGATTAAACAGGGTATGTCAGATAAACCACAGAGGGTGTCCACCTCCCGTTTATCTCTAACATCAAAATCCTACTTAATCCCTAAACATATCTACTCCTTAATTGAATTCTAAAACTTTAATCTACTTACTAATTAAATAGATTAATATAACATTAATACCTTAATCCAAATTCGAATTGGACTGCAGGAGACTCGAAAGGCCGAATCACGGACGCTCTTCTCCTCGGAGTATCAGACATCTGATACCTCTACCAGATGTCCACCAGGACGACCAGAGACCAGCTTACTTCTTCTGCCAGAAATATCAAAAGCCACGATATCCCGCAAAAACACTATTCACCGAGATACGAACTAAATGAAATATCTTCGTGAATCACAGTTATCCAAAATATGGAATATCGCTCTAACACAAAAATACTATTTTCCGAATCCCGTAAACAACCGTATACGAAAAAGAGAGAATGTATATTTATCGATATGAATCCGAGTTAACGAGTACGAATTGATTTTTGGTGCTTCTTTCTCTCTCCCTCTACCCCTCTATTTATAGTAAAATGAGGGGGTGGCCAATTACCAAAAATACCCTTAAAAGGTGAAATGACCAAAATGCCCATGACAAGCTTTATCCAAAAATAAAATATCTAGATATTTTTGCCATGCCATTTAATGTGCCGACCTCCGTTTTAATTTTTTTTATTTTTTATTTATTTATTTTAATTAAGATTTTAATTAATTTTTAATTAAGGTTTTAATTTGATAATGACTTTCATCTCAAATTCAAAACCATAATTAATATTTAAAATCTAAATTAAATATATATAAATAAATATAAATATATAATTATTCTCAACAATTATATTTCTCAGGGTTTGGTATCGGTTTGGTTTCAGTATGATTTTATACAACATATCATATACGTTTATAAATTCAACCGTTGTTTTTGCTTGTCATCTTATATGACATATATAATTTAATCATATCACATCTAATTAATTATATCCATCTTAAAATTAATTATAACCTATTTATAATTAATCATTAAGATTCTCTGATTAACTCCTATACGGTGTGACCCAATAGGATCTGTGTTATGTTGATAAATAGAATTAAAACCATTTTAATTTCTATAATCATAGGAGGCATCTGACATCTGCGCTATGACCATCCAATTACACATACGATGTTGCACTTATGCAGTATCACGATCCACTAAACATTTTAGTATGTTAATTCTTTCGTCTCACAGTATCAGATTAGTTTCAAGGCAGGTGTGTGTCATCCTTGCAAACTTAATCTTTTCTCGATCTTGAGCAGATTTATCAAATATAATTACTCTTGTAATTATACCGCATGCATATAATCTTACTCTATCAAGGGGCTCAGTGATACTGTAACTCGTATCGAGATACGAGGGACAATAGTACTTTCAGTAAACCATCACTACCTCAACTAAGTTATGTATACCGAAAAGCTATCGTTATGACTGCGTTTTACCGACAGCGTTAGATAACAATCACACATACACATCTCTTAGTAGGAAAGATGAATACCTCATACTTTAGAACTCAACACTGAATGAAAACATTAATGACACGTACACAATTGCATTTAATATTTCATTCGAGGTCTGTCAAATACCATGTTCTTCTAACATGTATTCATGTGATTAAAACGACATCTCATGTCTATGGTTTGTAAAACTCAACAATATTTTAATCCACATTCTAACCTTTTAACGGTAAATTAGTGTTCCTGCTAATTACCTTGGTTAGAGACTTTTAAGAATACATATCATCTATATTATGAAGTTTCACTATTCCAGTTATTGACTCAAGTCAGATAAAGGAATGATTCATAAATTCAATAATACTCAAGGTAACAAAATGACAGTTTATTAATCACTCAATTCATGAACAAAGCTTTATGATAATTTATCGTATTATTGACTTCTAGATTATTACAAACTAACATGGAGACCATAATGTCCATCAGTATGATCTACCTCGTCTAACGTTCGGTGAACATCCCAAGACAATAGAGGAGGGGGAACGGTCTGAAGTAAACCGTACTGCCTCATGACTTTGTCCGGATAGTGATGTGAGACTATCCAAAAATGAATTAGAGAGGCTCTAGCCAACCAAACCCATAATCACGTGGTACACATGACGGCGCATGGGGGAGGAACGTAGTGTAGGGTGTCCACACGACTTCGCCCTCTTTCATAGCATTCAAAACATCTCGTTGATGCTTTCCTCCAACATTGTGAGGATTGTCTTTCCACAACTTATAATCCGTCCATGCCCTCCCATAAGCATGAAATGACTCTCGATCCGATAAATCCCAAGCAATAAAAGTATAATTTCTATCCTCTTTTGACCGACAGACATTTAAGCGGGTCCAAGACCACAACTACAATAACTCTATTAGACCCCAAATAGAACGAGGTTGCTTTCGAACAACAATCGATAATGCGCGATACAAGTACGCCAAAACGGCACCCCCCCAATTGTAAAGCGTAGGTGGACTACTCAAATTCTCCAAAAACTAGAGATACATGGTCGGTACACTGTCTCCACTGGAGTCTGGAAACATGACAGAACGAAACAAATCTAGAATGTAAGTTTGAGTATGAAAATCTATCTGCTCCTGTGTGGGGTTTTCCGGCATATTAGCGAACTCGTGCCGTAACCACTTCAAACTAAGACTGTAATTCAAAACCAATCGTTGTTGCTATCCAGATTTTCTTTGAAGCGCGACACCTCCACGCCTCATCCCCGGCTTCTCTGCCTAGATACTGTTGTACCATATGCCTCCAGTTGTATCACAAATTTCAATCACAACCGCACTGGTTATGGGCAGCCCCTATAAACAACTAACATCTTGTAGAGTGATGGTCATCTCCTCGATAGGCATGTGAAATGTGTGCGTCTCGGGCCTCTAGCACTGTACCAGTTCTGTAATCAATTCCTTATCTCTCCTCTTATGTCCCAATTGAGAAATATGATACAACCCCAATCTCTTCAATGTCGAACAACAACTCTCGTGATATGGTATGACATTGTCATGACAAATGCACTTCAAATTATCACCACTCTGCAATGTTTCAACAACATCCTGATGAAATATATATTACAAAAAATATACCATATCTTTTTTTACGATCGCAATATTGTGTTGGACGACAGGCATCTGCATCAAGTCGGAAAAGGACTGACAATCAGGAGGGAGAGAAACACTAGCCTTAGAGGTGCTAGGCTGAGAAGTGCTAGGTCGAGAAAAGCTACTTCTTCGAGGTCTCGTCATTTGAACAGAACTAACTTTAAATTTAAAGAATCAATAATCCAATGATTTTTAACAACTTACATATTTATCTAAACTAACTAATTAATAATCTATAAAATAATTTTTTTAACAATAATCTAGAAAATTTAACAATAATATAAACTAATTTAACAATAATCTAACAATAGTAACAATAATCTAACAAATTTCTACAAAAATCAACACAAATATCTACAAAATTTGTTATTTTCTATATTTTTTTTTCAAAATCAACCATTTTTAAAATAAATAAAAAAACACCTAACTTGTTACAACAGAGAGAAAAGAGAAGAACTCTGAAAATAGTTACACCTAATCAAACTCCGAAATAAGAAAAAAAATCGCCAAAATTATGTTCTTAGATCTGTTTTTTTAATGGAGGAGGATGTGAGATGGAGAAGAAGGGGCTCAGTTAAAAATCCATAACTTTGGAGTCCCTGATGGCGGAGTAACTCCGGAATCAGGCGGAATCCTTGATTCCGAGTTAATAAGGAGGCGCTGATTCCGGAGTTCTGTGGCGATTCGTGATGCCGGAGTTTTGGAGAATGCCATGACTCCGGAATGACTACTTTGGTGATTTCGGCCAGAATTCTGCCATTCTCGTTTTTTTATAATTTATTTTGGTTATTTAAAATTTTTTCGGCAATTAGATAGTTATATATATATATTTTTTTTTTCAAATCTTTTTAATATGCCATTAATTTCTTTGTATATGAGTTGGGATATCATTTTGTTCTCACATGTAATGTACAAGACGCAATTTTTTAGATAAATTTAAAATATTATAGTATACAGAAGCTCTACTTACATATTGTTGAATTTACTTATTGATTGTCTATTAAATTTCACTCAACTTTTAGTGCTATTTGATATTGTATAAAACAATCAGTAAATCTGAACCATTGAAAATTTACAAAATTCTAATAGTATTTTTTTATAGAACAATTTTAATAGTATTCCATAGACTAGTATCACTTGAATGCTAATATTTCTCTCTCGACTTGACAAGTGAAACAGTGGCGAATTAAGTTTTAAAGGTGTTCTAATACTCCTAACAAAAATATTTTAATGACAGAATAAATTAAAGGACATCTAGAAATTAAGTACATTAGAATAATCCCAATTTCTAATTTCTTTTCATATTAATTAACTCGTCTACAGTATATGAGAATAATTTATTGTTTTAATAAATACTATTGCATATATACACGTTGTAATATTCAAACACTAAGTTATAGAGAGAAATTTTACGAGTGAGATTATCTATATTTCTAGACTTCATAGCACATGGATTAGAAATGGTTTTTTTTGTTGTTGTATGAAATAAATAAATAAAACCTTCCAAAATACTCTACATACTAAACTGACAAAATTAAGCATGGCTTCTTTATAATTTGATACGAAGCATGCTCTTTTATTACACTAGAAGGCTTGTTAATTAACAATATGATTTGGTAATCGGTCACTCTTTATTACTTCTTTTAAATTTATTAGTTCATATATTATCATACCAAATAAACGGAATTTTCAAGGCACATGCCATGATTTAGCCACTTAACTTTAACCATGAGTTAAGGGTATCAAAGTAAGCAACAACTAGTTTAAAATTCACAGTGTCATCTCTCAAAGAATACATCGTTTAATATTATCTATTTATCTTCGTCAGCTACTCGCTGAGTTCATCAATAATGCAAGAAATTTCTTAGACGATGCATTTTTTGAGAAACAATTTTTGTCAGCAAGAATTTTGAACGAATTTCAATGTTACTTGGGTTTTTTTTTTTTTTTTTTTTTGTAAGTGGGTTGGTAAGTTGAGATATAATTTTGTTCCTCCCTAAACAAAAAGCTAAAATAAAAATGCGGTCGAGGTTCATTTCTTTTCCAAACTTTTTCGAATCTCTTAATTATTTTCTCGCTTTTGAAGTCTCCATATTTCACAATAATTGATCCTCGTGTTTTTTTTATTTGAATACAAATTTGATTAATTGTATCGGTCTTATAAAATAATTGAAAACGATTGTTATAATTATCTAATTGACTCTCCTATCTTGTGTCCAAGTTCTCTATTTTTTTCCACTTACTTACAAAATGATAAATTAGGATTATTATAAGAACTTAATAAGTTCAAATTTACATAATCAAGTATCAAATGGTAAAATTGTGTTAGTTTGAATAAGGTATTAATACAGAGATAATAGCACCGATTATCTCAAGATTGTGCCTTCTTAATTATAAACATAAATCTCTTTTATTTATCAAATTTACAAAATAAAAATGGATGGGAAAGCCTAAGAAAATCTGTTTATTATCATATGTCTTCTAAATTCTATTTACTGTTCTTAGTTTTAGTTTAATTACAACAATCAGACCAAAATCAATCTTTTAATTAATCTTTCTGCAACATAGATTTAGTTACAACAATATGAAATTAGAATCAATTATCTCTGTAGTTCGACCCTTAGTGTTATACGATAGTTGTATTCTTGCAATTTTAAGTAGAGAACTAAGGAATATTTCTAGACACGTTAAAAACTCATCAAGAAATTGGTACCGTTGTCGGAAATAACTGTTATTTTAGTAATAGATTTTAGTAATTAGTTTAAGTTTAAGTTTTAGCTTGATCTTTCTCTTTCATGTTGAAATCTAGCAGTGGAATCACCAATCTCAACCGCCACATATTTGGTTGAGTTGTTCTCAAAGCAAGAATCAACACATCTCTTCTGTCAGAGAAGGAACAATCACCCAATAAGAAGCCCTTTTATGCACATCTTCCCTCGCAGGTTAGATATGTCGACCCAAGGAACTCATGAAGAACAACTCGTAGTGCTATGCACATAACTTGCAATACCAAAGCAAGCTGGTGCGACAACAAAAGAAACTACTAGAGTCGCAAGAGCAGCCACTTTTGACAGACAAAACAATGAAGCGACTGATGCCAAACGTTCCTTGAGGGACTTTACTGTACCAATGACTGATGAAATCCACCTTAGGTACACAACATCAACAATCAATGTGAATGAATATCAAATCCCTCCTACATGGATCAACATGGTGTAATGCCATCTATTTCATGGTTTCCGACATGAAGACACTACTCAACAGTTTGCAAACTTTGAAGAAATCTACAATGCAATAAAGATACAAATTATTGACCTTGATCAATTAAAAGTTATGGACTAGATATTTTCTCCTGCAAGATAAAAAAAATGGATAAGATGATAGAGATCATAAAATATGAATACATGGCTTAAAGTGGCTAACGTCTTCTTAAACAAGTATTTTTCACCCTCCAAGACCAACTATCTACGCCATCAGATTTATAAGTTCCAACAAAAAGCTGATGAAATGATGAGCTAAGCACGAGAGAGGTTTAAAAAAACTGCAATGAAGTTGTCCGCACCACGAAATTAAAGGTTGGAACTTGCTTCAGATTTTCTACAATAGCCTTCAACAATAAGACAAAGACATGTTAGATGCAACAACTGAAGGAAGCCTAATGAACGAATGTGTTGTAGATGGCTACAAACTGGTGGATGCCATGACTCATAACCAAATGCAATGACACACCCATAGAGATGGACCAATTTTGCTAAAGAGAGTACATGAGGTTAGCACAAACCCTGACCTTGCTGCCAAAATTACTGTATTGAATCAAGGTAATTTCAGACCTAACAACAATTCTTGAGCAAACACCTACTATTCGAGTTGGAGAAATCACTCAAATTTCAGTTGGAGACAAAATAATGAACCAGTCCAAGATAACCAAAATAACCAATCAAACCAGAACTTCAGTCATGATTATGGTGAACATGGAAATGCTCCATATACACAAAACTATCGAAGTAACAATGTTCAGCCAAGGAGTAAACTTGAGCAAATGATGGAGGTGTTCATGGCTAGTCAACACAAGAGGTTCGATGAACTCAACACAAAGTTGGACTTACTAGCAACACAAAATAAATTGTTGGAGAATCAAGTTGTGCAATCCGCACACCAACCGAGTACTTTGCCACCTAAACCTGATCGCAACCCTAAAGAAGTGAAGGCAATCAGACACATGCTTCATAGCGGAACACGATATAAAAATCCGGAGATGCCTAAGCATGCTTACACATAGCCACAAGATGTAGGGTTCTCAATACGGGTCGGGTACCCGTGGATCCAACCCGGGTGGATCCATGGATCCACGGGTACGACGAGTCCACGGATATCACGGGGGTAATCACGGATCCGCACTGGAAAGGGTCAACCCGATGGGTCGGGCACGGGTCTCGGCGGGTTTTTTTTAATTGAAAAGGTTGGGGAAAAATGATACAACTTCAAAAAAATCCGAAAAATTCCAAAAAAAATCGAAAAAATGTATAAAAATTATGAAATAATTGTATGAACTATTTTGGGAAAATATTTTATAATTATGTCATTTTTATTTATAATTATCTTTAAAATCGAATAATATTCAAATAATGTTGAAAAAATCTTTTAAGTCCCAAAAAATTTGAAAAAAATTAAAAAATCGAATAAATGTAAAAATTTTATTGAATTAAAGAATACTCCAATAATTCAAAATTTTTATTTTTATTTATAATTGACATTAAAATTTAAGAATACTCAAATAATTTCCGAAAAAATTTCAATCAAATCTGAAATAATATTATTTCTAGAATTGTCAAAAGAAATTGAAAAAAATCTTGTTTTCTAAATCTCTTTTTAAATGAAATTCATGCAAAACATTAATTATGGCTTGGTAAATAACGTGTGCGTTGTGCAGATAATCCAAGTTATGAAAACATAGAACTCGTTTCTGCAAAAGCCAATTGTCATAAATATAATGTGCTGTATACAAAAATATCCTAAACCATGCTTACATGCGCTCCAACAGTCAGATGTGATAGATACATTATAGATACATTATAGTTGGCGTAACAAAAAATGGCTAACAGTTCATTTTTGATTTCTAAGTATTGTTTCTTGATTTTTTCCACCATTTTGCGGTGGTGAAATTTCTTGTACAATACTTGGCCACAACCTTTTATCATTAATCTGCCAAAACTAGAACAACAACCCATACTAATTAGTTGTTCTTTATGGCAATATATCTGGAAAATTCACTTAACATTTTCATTTCATCATATTTTGCCAAGGTCCTCGTACCGTCTGGGTTAATATTTCTTTGCACTAACCGTTGGTCAGGTTGTTCCTGTGGTTCCTCACCTTTTTAAGCATGCTTGTCAGCATGTTTTTAAAAAATGTAGGCAAAATATAAAAAATAAAAATGTAGGCGGAATTTCTAGCCATGTAATTTAAAAATAAAAATGCAAAAAATGAACCATAAAAATGTAAATTAAATCTACCTTTGAATATTGTCGAAGTTGCACGAAAGGATGACGAAATTTGGATTCTTCTTGATGCCGAACCGAATAAATGTAAATTAACTAAATATCTAAGACTATTTAATTAAATCTAAATGTACTATAACTTAATAACTTATAAATTTAGAACTTATAAATTAAAATTTGGACATAAATGAGAATTGAGAATTTGAGAAATGAGAGAGAGATAGATGAATATATGAGAATATGATAGTTGAGGTGTGAAGAAAGTGAGAGGGTAGGGGTGTATTTATAGAGGGGGGGGGGGGGGTGAAAATTTGAATTTTTTAAATTAATTTTTCTGCACATTTTTTTATTTTATTTTTTACTTTTTTCGATTTTTTTTTAATTTGAAGTGACATAAAGTGACATGAATCTATCATGAGTCCTGTCACGGGTCCACGGGTTGGGGGCGGGTCTGGGGCGAGTAAGACGGGTCCACGGGTCAGGTAGATCATGTCGGGCACGGGTTCGGGCGGGTCACGTGTTCGGGCGAGTTTCGAAAATTTTGGCCTACCCGACATCCTTAGATCCATGGATTCGTTTTCCACGGATCGGGTCGGATCTTAGCCTCGAGTCGGATCGGGCATGGGTCGGGTATGGGTCAGACCACGAGCGGGTCGACCCGCCCGGGTTTTAGCACAACCCTAACAAGTTGAGAAAAAATAGCAAATAAGTGATGAGCACATCTACACACATAAGGATTGAGCCTAAAAAAAAACTGAACAATATGCATCCAATGATGACACTGAAAAGGTTAAACAACCTAACTATGATTCGTCACAGGTAAGCGTGAAGATACCTCCTTTTGTCCCTCCTCAACGTCCTCATAAATACGCTCATTTTCCAAGTAAGTTAAAGAAATAAAAAATTGACAAACTGTATGGTAATTCATTGAAATTTTAAAACAATTACATGTTAATCTGCCATTAACTGAGGTTATGACACAATTGCTAGTTTAGTTGATTAAAGATATTTTATCCAATAAACGTAAACTTGAGAAAGTTTAATTTATATCTCTTGACAAACATGACAGTGCATTGATTAAAAACAAAGCTACCTACAAAATTCTATTTATTGTTCTTAGTTTTAGTTTAATTACAACAATCAGCCAAAATCAATCTTTTAATTAATCTTTCTGCAACTTATATTTAGTTACAACAATTTGAAATTAGAATCAGTTATCCCTGTAGTTCGACCCTTAGTGTTATACGATAGTTGTATTATTGCAATTTTAAGTGGAGAACTAAGGCATATTTCTAGACACGTTAAAAACTCGTCAAGAAATTGGTACCGTTGTGGGAAATAATTGTTATTTTAGTAATAGATTTTAGTAATTAGTTCAAGTTTTAGTTTTAGCTTGATCTTTCTCTTTCAGGTTGAAATCTAGCAGTGGAATCACCAATCTCAACTGCCACATATTTGGTTGAGTGGTTCTCAAAACAAGAATCAACACATCTCTTCTGTCAGAGAAGGAACAATCACCCAATAAGAGGCCCTTTTATGCACATCTTCCCTCGCATGTTAGATATGTCGACCCAAGGAACTCATGAAGAACAACTCGTAGTACTATACACATAACTTGCAATACCAAGGCAAGCTGCTGCAACAACAGAAGAAACTACTAGAGTCGCAAGAGCAACCACTTTTGACAAACAAAACAATGAAGCGACTGATGCCAAACATTTCTTGAGGGACTTTACTATACCAAGGGCTGATGAAATCAACATTAGGTACACAACATCAACAATCAATGTGAATGAATATCAAATCCCTCTTACATGGATCAACATGGTGTAACGCTATCTATTTCATGGTTTGCGGCATGAAGACACTAGCTACTCAACACGTTGCAAACTTTGAAGAAATCTACAACGCAATAAAGATACAAATTATTGACCTCGATCAATTAAAAGTTATGGACTAGATATTTTCTCCTGCAAGATAAAAAAATGGATAAGAGGATAGAGATCATAAAATATGAATACATGGCTTACAGTGGCTAATGTTTTCTTAAACAAGTATTTTCACCTTCCAAGACCAACTATCTACGCCATCAGATTTATAAGTTCCAACAGAAAGATGATGAAACGATGAGCTAAGCATGAGAAAGGTTTTAAAAAAACTGCAATGAAGTTGTCCACACCACGAAATTAAAGGTTGGAACTTGCTTCAGATTTTCTACAATAGCCTTCAACAATAAGACAAAGACATGTTAGATGCAACAATTGAAGGAAACCTAATGAACAAATGTGTTTAGATGGCTACAAACTGGTGGATGCCATGACTCATAACCAAAGCCAATGACACACCCATAGAGATGGACCAATTTTCCTGAAGAGAGTACATGAGGTCAGCACAAACCCTGACCTTACTGCCAAAATGACTGTATTGAATCAGAAAAATACCAATTAAGGGTCAGTTTGGTAACTACTCGTTCTCTTTTCTTGTTCTATTTGTGGCTTTGACCACCTCGCAATTTATTGTGGTTTAGGTGTTGATAATGATGATACACTTGAGCAAATTATGTCATCAATCAAGGTAATTTCAGACCTAACAACAATTCTTACTCAAACACCTACTATTCAGGATGGAGAAATCACTCAAATTTCAGTTGGAGACAAAATAATGAATCAGTCCAAGATAACCAAAATAACCAATCAAACCAAAACTTCAGTCAAGGTTATGGTGACCATGGAAATGCTCCATATACACAAAACTATCGAAGTAACAATGTTCAGCCAAAGAGTAAACTTGAACAAATGATGGAGGTGTTCATGGCTAGTCAACACAAGAGATTCGATGAACTCAACACAAAGATGAACTTACTAGCAACACAAAACAAGTTGTTGGAGAATCAAGTAGTTCAGCAAGCTGCGCAATCCGCACACCAACCGAGTACTTTGCCACCTAAACCTGATCGCAACCCCAAAGAAGTGAAGGCAATCACGCACATGCTCCATAGCAGAACACGATATAAAAAATCCAAAGATGCCTAAGCATGCTTACACTTAGCCACAAGTTGAGAAAAAATAGCAAAGAAGTGATGAGTACATCTACACACATAAGAATTGAGCCTAAAAAAACTGAACAATATGCACCCAATGATGACACAGAAAAGGTTAAACAACCTAAATATGATTCGTCACAGGTAAGCGCGAAGATACCTTCTTTTGTCCCTCCAAACGTCCTCATAAATATGCTCATTTTCCCAGTAGGTTAAAGAAATAAAAAATTGAAAAACAATATGATAAGTTCATTGAAATTTTGAAACAATTACATGTTAATCTGTCATTAACTGAGGTTATGACACAATTGCTAGTTTAGTTCATTAAAGATATTTTGTCCGATAAACGTAAACTTGAGAAAGTTCAATTTATATCTCTTGACAAACATGACAGTGCATTGATTGAAAACAAAGCTACCTACAAAATTACATGATATTGCCAGAATACAATACTAAGATGCACAAAATACCCTCTTTTGGAATAAAACAGTTCAGATTATAATTCAATGCTCTCCGATTAAACTCGTGTTTTTTTTTTAATGATCCGAATTTAGATCTTATGGTGTTGGTAGCTGAGTCAGAATAGTAGCAAAAAGGGGCCCATTTTGATTCAGTCCAGTTGCTCAGTTGCTTTGTATTATATTACAAAAGGGCATAGTGTTAGGCAGTTCTAATTTAAATACTCAAATCGTGGTCAAAGTAGGATTCAACTTAGGAGCATTTATTAAAATAAAGGTAGAATAAATGAATATATATTATACGGGTTGAGAGTAGGTACACTCATGAGTGCACCATTTGATTGTGCACTCATGGGTATACCCACTCCCAACCCATATTATATAATTATTATTCGACATTTAATTCCACCTTATTCTTTGCCTTTTATCTTTTTTAATAGAACTGGTGTATGAGAGAGGATAATATTTCGTTGGTGCAGTTGCAGTTGCAGTTGCTGACAGCTACACGTTGAGCATAAATTGCTAACATATGCGCGCAATATGCAATGGAGAACCGGCAGGTTTATGAACTTTATTGTATTAAATATTAATGATCTCGTGAGTAAGAATAAATAGTATTCGCTGCAACTATAATTAATTCGGCATATGAGAATTGAAGAATATACAAGGCTGTTCCTCTTCCTCTCATCTTGGAGAACTCAACATGCTACAAGAAAATTTTTGCAACCAAATAACCGACAACTTCGCCTCCTCTGTGTTGCATGCGTATTTAAATCGGGTGCTACATCCTCTCCATTATATAACATTAAAAAACAGTATATGTTTATGAGCTACATTACCGTACTTCACAAAGCGTTACTCACACGGTACTTCGCGTTCGTATTTTTAGTTTTGAAATTCAAATGATTGATTTAAACCGTTGAATCTGATCTCTATATTAGACTCGTATCGGAGACGGAATTTTTTATTTTTTTAGAATTTTTAATTATTTTTTACAGGTGAAAAATCACTAACATTTGATAATCTAGAAATCTTCATGTTAATCAATTTTTCACCCTCTACAAATAATAATATAATTTTTTTTTTGCTATATTGAAATCTCACTAGAGACTAAACTTCTAATTTGCTGAAAATTTTTGCTATATTTTAGAGCGATATGAAATTTTTTGATCTAATTATTTCTCCGAATTTTTTTTAAATAACCAAAATAAATAAATAAAATACGAAATGGCAAAAATATGACAGAAATCACGATTTTAGCCATCCTTGAATCACAGTACCCTACATAACTCCGGGTTCACTGTGCTCTCTCTAACTCCGGAATCACAGATGCCGGAGTTATGTAGGCAACTGTGATCCCGGAGTTAGGGAGAGCACAGTGAATTCCGAAGTTATTTGATATGTTTTATATTCAGTCGAGAGAGAGAGAGAATTTATATACACTTCAAAGTGAATTGAAGATAGAGAAGTGATTTCAGGTATTATTTTATTTTTAATTACATTCTTCAAATTTTTAAAGTAAAAATTTGAATTATTGTAAATTAATTTATAATTATTATAATTGTAGTTGATTTATGTACGTATTTCGTAATTTTTGAACTATTAGTATATTATTAATTTAGTAATTATAATAATTATAAGAGTTAGAGAAATTTTTTAGGAATTTAGATAGAGGAGTGAAGTGAAGATTTTGCAAATTTTAAAGATTAAGAGCTGTTAAATCATTCCAGGTATTATTTTATTTTTAATTACATGGTAATAATTTTTAAAGTTAAAATTTGAATTAGTGTAAATTAATTTATAATTATTATAATTGTAGTTGATTTATGTACGTATTTCGTAATTTTTGAACTATTAGTATATTATTAATTTAGTAATTATAATAATTATAAGAGTTAGAGAAATTTTTTAGGAATTTAGATAGAGAAGTGAAGTGAAGATTTTGCAAATTCTAAAAGATTAAGAGCTGCTAAATCATTTCAGATATTATTTTATTTAAAATTAAATTGTAATAATTTTTAAAGTAAAAATTTGAATTAGTGTAAATTAATTTAGAATTATTATAATTGTAGTTGATTTATGTACTTATTTCGTAATTTTTGAACTATTAGTATATTATTAATTGCGAAATTTATACAGTTGGAGTGAAGAAAGATGATTCCAATTTTCGTATATATGGATGGTGAAACTCGAAATGGCCCGTATGGTATGGAATATAGTTGTGATTCTAAATTTACTTTTCCGGGAAATGAAGAGACCCGATATGAAGATGTGAAAAATACAATATACAAATGGTTGGGGATATTTGAGAGTTAATATTCGCTGAATGTTGTCGCTCG
>CAXKVX010004832.1:0-18719 GCA_964058865.1 Eleocharis quinqueflora
GTCATGCATCATGCACAATGCACAAGCGTCAAGCGTCAATCAGTTATGTTATGTTGTTATGTTATTTTGGATAAGCGTCAAGCACAATGCACAAGCGTCAAGCGTCATGCATGATGCACAATGCACAAGCGTCAAGCGTCATGCATCATGCATAATGCATAATTGTCAAGCGTCATGCATGATGCACAATGCACAAGCGTCAAGCGTCATGCATCATGCATAATGCATAATTGTCATGCATTGTGCATCATGCACAATGCATAATCGTCAAGCATCATGCATTGTGCACCATGCACAATGCATAAGCGTCAAGCGTCAATCAGTTATGTTATGTTGTTATGTTATTTTGGATAAGCGTCAAGCACAATGCACAAGCGTCAAGCGTCATGCATGATGCACAATGCACAAGCGTCAAGCGTCATGCATCATGCATAATGCATAATCGTCAAGCGTCATGCATTGTGCATCATGCACAATGCACAAGCGTCAAGCGTCATGCATCATGCACAATGCATAAGCGTCAAGCATCATGCACAATGCATAAGCGTCAAGCGTCAAGCACAATGCATAAGCGTCAAGCGTCATGCACAATGCACAAGCGTCAAGCGTCAAGCGTCAAGCGTCAAGCGTCAAGCGTCATGCACAATGCATAAGCGTCAAGCGTCAATCAGTTATGTTATGTTGTTATGTTATTTTGGATAAGTGTCAAGCACAATGCACAAGCGTCAAGCGTCATGCATCATGCACAATGCACAAGCGTCAAGCGTCATGCATGATGCACAATGCATAAGCGTCAAGCGTCATGCATCATGCACAATGCACAAGCGTCAAGCGTCATGCATTGTGCACAATGCACAAGCGTCAAGCGTCATGCATCATGCATAATGCACAAGCGTCAAGCGTCATGCATGATGCACAATGCATAAGCGTCAAGCGTCATGCATCAAGCACAATGCACAAGCGTCAAGCGTCATGCATGATGCACAATGCATAAGCGTCAAGCGTCATGCATCAAGCACAATGCACAAGCGTCAAGCGTCAAGCGTCAAGCATCATGCACAATGCATAAGCGTCAAGTGTCAATCAGTTATGTTATGTTGTTATGTTATTTTGGATAAGTGTCAAGCACAATGCACAAGCGTCAAGCGTCATGCATCATGCACAATGCACAAGCGTCAAGCGTCATGCATGATGCACAATGCATAAGCGTCAAGCGTCATGCATCATGCACAATGCACAAGCGTCAAGCGTCATGCATCATGCACAATGCACAAGTGTCAAGCGTCATGCATCATGCACAATGCATAAGCGTCAAGCGTCAATCAGTTATGTTATGTTGTTATGTTATTTTGGATAAGCGTCAAGCACAATGCACAAGCGTCAAGTGTCATGCATGATGCACAATGCACAAGCGTCAAGCGTCATGCATCATGCATAATGCATAATCGTCAAGCGTCAAGCGTCAAGCGTCAAGCATCATGCACAATGCATAAGCGTCAAGCGTCAATCAGTTATGTTATGTTGTTATGTTATTGGATAAGTGTCAAGCACAATGCATAAGCGTCAAGCGTCATGCATCATGCACAATGCACAAGCGTCAAGCGTCAAGCATCATGCACAATGCATAATCGTCAAGCATCATGCACAAGCGTCATGCGTCAAGTGTCAAGCATCATGCATGATGCATTGTCATATGTGTTTAACCTGTACAAATGATGCAACACAGAACTTGTAATAATCTTCGAGTAAATCAAATGCAATATGTAATTGGAGTAATTGTGGGAGACAAAGGACACATACCTTTAGGCGAAATAAAATCGAGAGCGTCATTTCTTGGTGGCGGGCCAGTGGTTCTGACAAACAAATGAACAACTCCCTGTTTATTCACGGACATCTGAGATGTCATTTTCCAAGAACTTTCGTCAATGAGTCCAATCAAATTGAAATGCAAATTACTCCCTTCTTCATCCTCCACGCGACATAGGATTTCACCAACGCAATACTCGTGAAATGCTAGAACCCGATGTATGGTACTTTTAATCCCTTCAAAAGTACTAGATTGTTTACCCTGGAGTGCCAATTTTTTACCACCAGAGTACTCCGCACCAAATTGAGTTTCAATTATTTCACCTCCATAAAATACCAAAATCGGAAATGTCGACATTGCACTACAAATATAATGCATAAAGAAATTGAAATTTATACGAGTTAATAGGTAAAGCCATACATATGACATAAGTACAACATACAACTATACAAATATAATAGGTAAATAATGAAGAGCCACATATAATAAATTCCATGCTAGTGTTTCGCCCGAAAGAAGTTTCGAATTCTTCCAGAAATTGATGTTCGCCTTGATTGATTGGGCTGACTTGTTGAAGGATTTGATGCACTTGTTAAAGCATCGACATCTCTAGGTGGAACACTTATTGAGTGACGAGCGGGTTGCATTTGGGTAGGGTTTGGATTTGGTTGGACATCTACGGAGTGTCGAGTGGGCTGGATCATTCTCTAGTCTTTTTCCAACCGTCTTTAAATACTCATATGCGCCTAGATATTGTGCTTTTATAGATTGCATGTGCTCTTTAAATCGACGAGGTTTCTTCTTCGATGCAGCACGCTTAAATAATTTCTTTAGATTATCGTCTGGAAATTTTGAGTACAAGTTCTCGGCAACGTGTTGCATACAATATCGGTGCACTGCTTCGCCATTTGCCTCAGACCATCCATATTGGGGATATTCAAAAACAGCCTTAATTCCCTTGTGGCGGTCTGATAGTACACACATCTTACCAGGTCCGATAACTTCTCGACGCAACCAATTCATGAACCAACCCCAATTTTCTAGGTCTTCCTTCTCCACCAATGCAAATGCCAATGGTATCAATTGATTCTCTGCATCGTACCCGCAAGCCATCAGTAATCTTCCCTCATAACGACCAGATAAGAAACCTGCGTCGATACTTATCACCGGACGAATGTACTTTACTGCCTCAATGCACGGTCCCCATGCCCAAGCCGCAGCATGGAAATAACGTACTTCAGGTTGATTGGTAGGAGTCGTCAGGATAGCATACTTCATTGATGGATTCGTCGATTGGATGGCATTAAAATAACGAGGAAGCAATGCATATGATCCCTAAGCTCCTGTACTGGGTGATATTTTTCTGATCTTCCTTGTACAATTATCCGATGATTCGGATGATCGTTAGGATTATAATCCAAATCGTCTTCGTCGGAGGTGTATCCATAATCTTCTCCTGTTTCCCATTCTCCCGCTTCGGGTAATATATTCTCATCGTCATCGCCTTCGTTTTCTTCAGGAATGTTAGATATGGGCTCATTAAGATCTATAATTGGTGAATGTCTTGCGGGAGAGATATGAAGAGTATGGCCAGGGCTATAAGGTAATGTCTCATGGCTAAATCTCGGAGGCTCTTCATCCGTGTTAACAACCACTTCACTTGTGCGAGCTAAGTTATCAGGATTCTCATTTGTCCTATTTGGCACTAGATCAACATATAATTCAACAAATCTCCAATTCATTTCTGATTGTGCCATTTGCAATATCATTCGCCACTCTACGTCATCGCGAATGGGAATTAAACAAAAATGATAAGAAGGTGGGATCGCAGTGTTATATCGAGCGACAACATTGAGCGAATATTGACTCTCAAATATCCCCAACCATTTGTATATTGTATTTTTCACATCTTCATACCGGGTGTCTTCATTTCCCGGAAAAGTAAATTTTGAATCACAACTATATTCCATACCATACGGGCCATTTCGAGTCTCACCATCCATATATACGGAAATTGGAATCATCTTTCTTCACTCCAACTGTATAAATTTCCCAATTAATAATATACTAATACTTCAGAAATAAAATAATTCTAAATTAATTTATAATAAAATAATATTATAATTACTAAATTAATATTATAATTACTAAATTTCTACAAAATTTCTCTAACTCTTTAATTATTATAATTACTAAATTAATATTATACTAATAGTTCAAAAAATACGAAATACGTACATAAATCAACTACAATTATAATAATTATAAATTAATTTACAATAATAATAATATCTGTAATCAACTAAATTTGAAGAATTATAACAATTATAACAATTCAACTACAATTATACCAATTCAACTACAATTATAATTATAAACTAATTTACAATTATAATAATAACAGAAATCAACTAAGTTTGAAGAATTATAACAATTATAAGAATTATAGCAATTCACTTTGAAAAATGTAAGTAAATTTGAAGAATGAAAGTAAATTATAACAATTCAACTAAAATTATACCAATTCAACTACAATTATAATTATAAACTAATTTACAATTATAATAATAACAGAAATCAACTAAGTTTGAAGAATTATAACAATTATAAGAATTATAGCAATTCACTTTGAAAAATGTAAGTAAATTTGAAGAATGAAAGTAAATTATAACAATTCAACTAAAATTATAATTCTTATAAATTAAAAAACAATTGTAATAATACCTGAAATCAACTATCAATTATAGCAATTATAATAATTATAAATTAAATCAACTAAATTGAAGAATTTAAGCAAAAATAAAATAATACCTCAAATTACTTGTTTATCTTCAATTATCAATATCTCTCTTCAATTATCAGTATCCCCCTCTCTCTCTCTCGGCCGGTGTATAAATAACCAGTTACTCCGGGTTCACTGTGATCCCCATAACTCCGGGATCACAGCAGCCTCCATAACTCCGGCAACTGTGATTCCGGAGTTATGGGGATCACAGTGAACCCGGAGTTACGTAGGGCGCTGTGATCCCGGAATGGCTAAAATGGTTAATTCCGTTCAAATTTTGCCATTTTGGTATTTTATTAATTTATTTTGGTTAATTAAAAAAATTTCGGAAAGAGGAGAGGTTCGAGGATCAAATCTTGCTGGTAATGATATTTAGAGAATTAATAATGAGCACATTAAAAGAATTGATTGTGGGACCAAGAGGGCCCTTTAAAAAAATAATTGTGTTAACTATTTCAAATTGTTAGAATAAAGATATCTGCTAAAATTTGTGATATGAAAAAATGATTATTTGTATCATATAATCATATATAATATTTCAAAATGTATTATTAACCCACTTCAAATATTTTAGTAATAAATAATATATATACAAGATCTATTACAAGAATTTACTAACTCAGAATAGAAATATTAAAAATAATTAGAAGGAAACATTTTGTTGTGTTATTTTCTAGATTACTGATTTATCCTTCTTTTTTGAATTATGTTTCTCTGCCTTTTATTTTAGAAAAAGGAATTTTATTTTTCAGATTCCTTGATTCTTAAATAGAAGCTTTTCATAATTTGTATTTAGTACACAGTTTTACCAGTTTGGTTGGTTTAGTGCCGTGATAAAAATATTCTGAGAATAGATAGATTTTATTTAATTGTTTTAATCTGGAAATGTTTAATTGAAAACAAAATTAGTTCTTGTACATTTAACTTGAATTCAAATATTCAGACAGATTCTTTTGAAAGTTTCCTTATCTAAATAATTAGAAATACATACATTTTTAATGTAAATAAGCTTTTTTTAACACATGCGTCTGAGAATAGATAGATTTGTTAGGTCCACTGCACCATACTCCATTCCATTGGTCTAATTTGTATTATATATGAATTTTTGTCTTGCGTGATGTAGACCATCATATCTACAGCTACTGCTTCGTATATTGCATCAAATTATTAATTGAACACTATCTAACTTGAGTTGCACATCGTACAAAGCATTGGAATTCAATTATGTATAGCTAGCTATGAATTGAAATAATGTTTGCATGCATTTATATCTAGAAACAGTAATTAACTAATTATTATATAGGTGAATTGGATAGTATGCTTGTGTTAATTCAGTCTAAAAAATTCGGACCATCCCACATGCAATGCTTTTGTTTGTTTGTGGGGCTTTCTCATTATTAATAAAGCCATATGCATGTGATTGTACTTTAAATATAGATTCAATTAATATATATAATAGAACACTTTAGTCGGAGCTAACCTTTATTATCGTCTCAATCAAATATATTCCATCTTGCTCCAAAAAAACTGGAGAGCGAAAGAAAATCGAGGTCATTAATTTG
This sequence comes from Eleocharis quinqueflora, assembly GCA_964058865.1. Classification (NCBI taxonomy): domain Eukaryota; kingdom Viridiplantae; phylum Streptophyta; class Magnoliopsida; order Poales; family Cyperaceae; genus Eleocharis; species Eleocharis quinqueflora. Next base: position 6,155 of record CAXKVX010004832.1, read on the forward strand.
ACGTGCGTGCATCACATGGATTTTTATTATCATATTTATCAATATTTTTACTATTACAATTCACGCACAATAATTTCGTTCTTCGAAATAGTAAAAAATATCACTTTTCTATTACTATTTAAAAATCACACTTTTTTATTTTTACTATTCTAAATTGCACTTTTTTTTGTCGTTATTCCTTATTTTGCCGAACAGACCCATAGTTTTAGATCTAAACACATTAAATACTCTTTTTAATTCGACGGTCACTTGAATGCATGACTTGGATTGTTCAAGACGACTCTTCGAAATTTTATATAGTTGTCTTAAAATTCTAACAATTGACTCTTCTAAGATATATTTTCTTTTGAAATAAGTGGAGAACGTCCACCACTTTATTTTCTAAACAAAAATGAAGCATACAAAACTCAAACAACAAAATCACCATTCTATACTCACAATGACAATCAATAACCTTATATTTAATCTATACCCTCATTGATATCAATCTAACATCCAACAAACTTGCGTAACAAAATTTCTACTAAAAACACAAAACCCTTTGAGTAAATCTAATCTTAATAACACAACTAGAGTAATCTCCCTGGTTTCTTGAAATCATCTTTCACCACTGTCAAGCCTTATCTAAGTGTATGACATTTGGGCGTCGACATAGCCCATAATTGCCAACAAGGCGTCTTGTACTTCTACCAATCGTCATCTATATTGCTCAACCAGCCCTCGCATCCGAACCAAAGTGGAATTTGGCCAAAGATCGCTCGGTTATATTTGTACCCCACAATTCCCAAATCACACCTCGATCAGGGCTAAGCCTTTCACATACGCCTACGAACAAGTCACCAGTCGCACTCAGCCCTCTCAGCAAATGCGATCCATCTCGAACACCCTTGTCATCTCTCTCATAGCTCACTATCAACCCCTCTACCACATCATCTACCAGTATCAATCCCTCTACCATGATCAAACCCAACTCAGAATCAGAATCATCTCTTATATCTCAGATGAACACTCGATATCATCAATCAACCTTGTTAGCATCCTTCAATCAGCTGGAACGATCTCGTCCCAATCAGACCCACACTCGACATTATCTCTAATCTCGTATTTTGTCATCAACAGAACAATACTCGACACCATCAGATCGATAATCCATTAAACAGCTTCCCTTTCAATCACAACATTTCATCGATCTGATCTCAACATCGCATCAGATCAAAGAACTCGCCTCTTTTAAAAGAGCATTGCATGAGATCAGAGCATAGCATCGGATTAGAGAATGCACCTCCAGATAGCACATATTAGGTCGCTCTGTACCAGTAACTCAGCACTCTTGCAAACAGCTTATCAGAGAGGTTTTTGAGCTATGCTCTCAATCACATCACTGGAGCTCATCACTACTCCTCTAAACTGATCGAGCTCATCACTATACCCCTGTCTACTAACCCAGAGCTGTACTTACCTCAGTGTCGTCGTTGAGACTCGGATCTTAGCACCTCAGGTCAGCTACAACAGCATCGTCTGATAGCCTAACTAAGCATCGTCTCTTACTCTTTGACATGACGATCTGAGACTCAAAGCTGGAGTCACCCTCTGAGTCGATCTGGAATCAACGTCTGAGACTCATCGCATCAGCATGCTACAGTGAAAATACTATTTATAATCATTGTAGCAACTATGTTCAACATTTATATATGTAAGATTAATTAAATTTAATATTCGAAATTTATCATCCTTATATTTGGTCCATATCGGCCACGTAGAAAGAATCAGACAAATATACACAAATAATGATAGTTTCAGGCTGCCTCGTTATAACTTGTATACAATGGGTGATGGATTCTGACAAACTATTTACACTGAAGACTGAATCAGTGCGTTGTGTGCTGTACGCGCTGTCGATTTGTACAGTACTGTATATAGTGCGCTGATTTCTACTGAGGTCTGAGGTAGATCCGGTCAGAATGGCATCATGGGTCATGGCGAACTCGATCAAAACGCATATATTAGATTATATATATCAGACTCGCGGTGTAACATTGCATCTCTCTCCACCGACTTTTTCTGTACTTTCCTGGCCTTCTCGCCTCTGGTTGGCAAAGAGGCAAAGATGGTTGCTATTATATAATATAGTATTATATTTACCTTATAAAATAGCAAAGCAGGTAACTTCTACTGTTCAGCATGCATGAGGTTCAGCATGTAAATTAATTTTATTAATTTAAAATTAATTTAATGGTTGTGATCTCATCAAGCTAATGGACGGTTCAGATTATGTCCAGATTATGCACCCTTTTATGAGAAGGCACCTAAGGCACATTTCTGGCTCACCCTTATCTGATGTTATTTAAATACATCTCTCCTTGATGGCAGGAGTTAGTGTGTTATTTCCGGTTTCTCTCTCCTCTTTATTCCTAACAGATTATTAGAGAGAGATTAAGTGAGAAGAGAAGGTCTGGACTGATCCCCTGAGGCGCACCATCAAGAGACGGGGTTCACATCAGTCTAGTGATTTCAGATTCTCATCAAGAATTCTGCATAAGCAATGGCTGGAGGTTAGACGTTATGGTCTTAATTAAATTCCGCATACATAATAAAGTCTTACAATTGGTATCAGAGCAGGTTAATCTCTGCCTTGCTTAATTGTTATTTAGTTTTGCATGATTGGATACAAGAATTTTTCTGGAATTTTCGAATTTTTCGAATTATGGATTTTTGGCCGGTTTGAGATTCTGGAATTCCGTTTCTGATATAAATTTTTTGATAATCAGAATACTAGTCTTATGCCATTTTGTTAAAGGTATAATAAAGCTTATTGGATCTTATTCGAAAATAATGGATATCCAATAAGATGACTAGTAGCCAGAAACACCCAATAAGGATATTGGATGGTATTTACCATAATTTTTGGGGCTGTTTTCACTAAATCATGAATAACTCTTAATCCGACCGTCAGATCGGGCCGATCTAAGCGGAATCCGGGGTTCCCCCGGGATTTTTTGTGCGCAATTGTCTCAGGAACGTGCCAGTAAAATTTCAGGAAGATCCAACGGTCGGATCTCCCGAAATCGCAGTTTTAGTGAAAGAATCTCTGTTTTCTGGCATGGATTTCTGTTTTTTCGGCCTAATCTCTTGTTTCTGTATGCAATCTAATCCAGTAATTATGTTAAGTGATTAGTATATTTAATTGAAATTAGGGAGTAGCCACAGCATCTCTGATTGTCTTTAATTTATATATGCAGTATTTGTTAAAATCACAACAGTAATTAACATAGTTGTAATAATTTGTGTTAGTAATAGGAATATTATCCCACAGGAATATTTACTGTTATTAACACATTTTATTAGAATATAATAGATAATTATGATTTCTAATCTGCCCACAGGAATTAGGAATTGGTTTATAATTAACTAGTTATATTATTTAGATATTATGAGTCAATTGCAGATTGCTTTGCCCACAGGTAGTATTTCTGTGTTGAATGATTCATAATTTTATATAGTTTACATTGGTAAATTATATTTAAGTTTCTGTTGGCCTTAATTTAGAATAAGCATATTAATACAATTTCTTTTATGTAGCTGGTTTAGATATGAAAAATTCTGATATTCCTGAGTTGAAAGGTGACAACTATAAGGCATGGAAGGAGGCTGTTCTCCTTCATCTGGGGTGCATGGATATTGATGATGCTATCCGTTTGGACCAACCAGAAGTTCCTGATTTGGACGCACCTGCTGAGATTTGGGATGCTTGGGAACGTTGGGAGCGGTCTAACCGCTTGTGTTGCAACTTCATAAAGTCCAAACTCTCTGCAGGGATTCGAGGTTCTGTTGGTCAGCATCAAGATATAAAGGATTTGCTGGCTTCGCTCGACGAACAGTTTGCTTCGTCTGAGAAGGCACATGCCATGACACTGATTATGAAGCTCACTGGTATTAAAGGTGTGCGTGATCACATAATGAAGATGAGAGACATGGTTGCTCAACTGAAAAATCTGGAAGTAGAGATTACTGAGTCGTTTCTTGTTTACTTTATTCTGAATACTCTTCCTGTTCAATATGGTCCTTTCAAGATCTCTTACAACACACATAAGCAGATATGGTCCATAAATGAATTGATGGCCATGTGTGTTCAGGAGGAGAACCGTTTGATTATGGAGCAGGGTGAGAGTTCTCATATGGCAGAACATGCAGCAGAAACAAGTAACAAGAATAAAGTTCCTGGCTATGGCAATCAGTCCAAGAAGTCCAACCAGAAAGGCAAAGGCAAGGGTTCAGTCCCTCCTCAGCCTGACATCAAGAAGGACATGAAGTGTTATTTCTGTAAGAAGAAAGGGCACATGAAGAAGGATTGTATGAAGTACAAGGCTTGGCTGGAAAAGAACGACAAGAAGAAGGAAGGTATGTTCTCTACTAATGTTTGTTATGAATCTAATATGGCTGATGTTCATCATGATTCGTGGTGGGTTGATTCAGGTTCAACAACTCACATTTCTAATTCCTTGCAGGGGTTTCTGGACCATAGGAAACCAGTGGGAAATGAGCAGTTCATCTATTCTGGAAACAAGTTGAAGTCGCTCGTAGTATCTATAGGGACATATAGATTAGTCCTATCTAGTGGATATGTATTGTATTTGAATAAGACTTTTTATGTGCCAAGTTTCGCTAGAAACTTGATATCTGTATCAAGACTTGTACCATATGGATATGCATTTCAGTTTATGGATTCATACTTTAAGTTATTGTATAAATCTGATGTGATTGGTACTGGTGATTTATATAATGGTCTTTATCAAATATCTTTAAGTAATTCCCATAATGCTTTGAATGTTAGTAATAAACGTAGCATGATGAATGATAACTCTTCTATGTTATGGCACCGGAGATTAGGACATATCTCCATAGAGCGAATTAAACGATTAGTAAAAGAAGGAGTACTTAATGCTCTGGATTTTACTGATTTTCAGACTTGTATTGATTGCATAAAGGGAAAGCAAACAAACATGTCAAAGAAAGGTGCTAAAAGGAGTACCGAGCTTTTAGAAATAATTCATACCGACATATGTAGTCCAGATATTGATATTCATGGTCAGAAATATTTCATTACTTTTATTGACGATTTCTCACGATACATGTATCTCTATGTGCTTCATAATAAGCATGAAGCGTTGGATGTCTTTAAAGTATTTAAGGCAGAAGTAGAGAAACAAACAGGAAAACAAATAAAAATAGTGAGATCGGATAGAGGTGGTGAGTACTATGGTAGATATACGGAAAATGGACAAGCACCAGGCCCGTTCGCTAAGTTCCTTGAGGAAAATGGGATAGTTGCCCAATACACCATGCCAGGTTCACCTGATCAGAATGGTGTAGCGGAACGTAGAAATAGAACATTGCTGGATATGGTGCGGAGCATGATTAGCAGCTCCAAACTTCCTAAATCTTTGTGGATAGATGCACTTAAGACGGCTGTGTACATATTAAACAGAGTTCCGACCAAGGATGTTTCTAAAACACCTTTTGAGTTATTTAAAGGTTGGAAACCGAGTTTGTACCATGTACGCGTATGGGGTTGCCCGTCTGAAGTTAGAGTGTATAATCCGCAAGAACGGAAATTAGATCCTAGGACAATTAGTGGATTTTTTATAGGATATCCTGAAGGGTCTAAGGGTTATAGGTTCTATTGTCCATCACATACGACTAGGATTGTGGAATCAAGAAACGCCAAGTTTCTTGAGTATGATCAGATTAGTGGGAGAGATAGACCTTTAGTAATTGATCATACAGATATATCTTCTTCTTCTGGTACGAATTTGGATTTGGGTAATGACACTTCTTCAGACCCAATGAGTGTTGATAATCCTATAAATGTCACAAATAATCCAATCGAAGAAATTCCACAATCAGCCGAAATAGGTCAAGTTGAACGCCCTGATTCAACATTAAGACGATCTAATAGAGAAAAGAGATCGGCCATTGCTAGTGATTATGAAATCTATCTTCAAGAATCTGACTTTAACATCGTAGTTGAGAATGATCCAGAAACGTTTTCAAAGGCAATGAATTGCAGACAGTCCACATTATGGTATGATGCCATGAAAGAAGAGATGAATTCTATGGCACAAAATAAAGTCTGGGATTTGGTCGAGTTACCAGATGGTTATAAACCTATTGGTTGTAAATGGGTTTACAAGACCAAGAAGGATTCATCAGGTAACATTGAACGCTATAAGGCCAGACTCGTCGCCAAAGGATTTACTCAACGCGAAGGTGTTGATTACACGGAGACATTTTCTCCTGTATCGAAAAAGGATTCTCTTCGTGTGATTTTGGCTATAGTGGCTCATTTTGATTTTGAGCTTCATCAAATGGACGTGAAAACAGCATTTCTCAATGGAGATCTCGAGGAACAGGTATACATGAGACAACCTGAAGGATTCTCCTCTAAAGACAGTGAGCATTTAGTATGCAAGTTAAAGAAATCTATATATGGTTTGAAACAAGCTTCCCGCCAATGGTACTTGAAGTTTCATGAGGTTATTTCTACATTTGGCTTTGTAGAGAATATCATGGATCAATGTATATACCAGAAGGTCAGTGGGAGTAAAGTTTGTTTTCTAGTTTTATACGTAGATGATATTCTGCTTGCAACTAATGATATGGGATTTTTGCGGGAGGTGAAACAATATCTTTCTAAGAATTTTGACATGAAGGATATGGGTGAAGCATCGTATGTCATTGGCATAAAGATTACGCGGGATAGACAACGATGTATTCTTGGATTGTCACAAGAAGCCTATATTAATAAGGTATTAGAAAGATTTAGAATGAAGGATTGTTCACCTAGTCCTGCACCCATTGTGTATGGTGACAAATTCAATTTGAATCAATGTCCAAAGACTGACTTGGAAAGGAATCAGATGACAAACATTCCATATGCTTCTGCGGTAGGGAGCATCATGTATGCTCAAGTTTGTACAAGGCCTGACATTGCTTTTGCTGTTGGAATGTTGGGACGCTACCAGAGCAATCCGGGATTAGACCACTGGAAAGCTGCTAAGAAAGTTTTGCGATATCTTCAAGGTACAAAAGATTATATGCTTATGTTTCGACGAACTGATGAATTTGAGGTACTCGGCTACTCAGATTCAGACTATGCTGGCTGTCTTGATTCTCGTAAATCAACTTCAGGATACATTTTTATGTTAGCCGGTGGAGCTGTGTCATGGAGAAGTGCCAAGCAGACATTAACTGCTACTTCTACTATGCAAGCAGAGTTCGTTGCGTGTTTTGAGGCTTCATCTCATGGTGTTTGGTTAAAAAGTTTCATATCTGGAATTAGTATTATAAATTCTATTTCTAAACCCTTGCGGATTCTGTGCGACAATACAGCTGTTGTCTTTTTGGCCAAGAACAATAAAAGTGGAAGTCGAAATAAACATATCGACATAAAGTATTTGGCATTAAGAGAGCGGATAAAGGAAAATAAAGTGGTCATTGAGAATGTGCGCACAGAAAATATGCTAGCTGATCCTTTGACTAAAGGCATGCAACCAAAGTTATTCAAGGATCATGTGATTAATATGGGATTAGGATCTGTTATGTAAATATATTTATATTTATGTGTGATACATATATGAAACTCATGAGATTGTTATTAAATATTGGATGTTTTCTTTTATGTTGATAATGTGCACAGATTTTATTTTGATATCAAAGGATAAGAAATACATCATAAAGTAAGACCTAGAATAAACATAAGGTTTATTCATCAAGTTAAAAACATCATATAAAGGTTAACATTGAAAGTTAGAAATTACACGTAATGCATGGAAGGTAATACTCGCATTAATTAAGAGGACTTACCGCCATGATTCTTGTATTTTGTTTCATTCAATTTTAACATATGGATTAAGGGGTTAAAGTATTCGAAGGGTGATGAGATCAAGTGGGAGAATGTAAATTAATTTTATTAATTTAAAATTAATTTAATGGTTGTGATCTCATCAAGCTAATGGACGGTTCAGATTATGTCCAGATTATGCACCCTTTTATGAGAAGGCACCTAAGGCACCTTTCTGGCTCACCCTTATCTGATGTTATTTAAATACATCTCTCCTTGATGGCAGGAGTTAGTGTGTTATTTCCGGTTTCTCTCTCCTCTTTATTCCTAACAGATTATTAGAGAGAGATTAAGTGAGAAGAGAAGGTCTGGACTGATCCCCTGAGGCGCACCATCAAGAGACGGGGTTCACATCAGTCTAGTGATTTCAGATTCTCATCAAGAATTCTGCATAAGCAATGGCTGGAGGTTAGACGTTATGGTCTTAATTAAATTCCGCATACATAATAAAGTCTTACACAGCATTCATTACTTTTCTGGCATCCTGTGGTCGGCATATGATGTCTTTGCTTGTGTTAACGAAATAGATAGCGCATAAATTTAGAAGCAAATTAATTAAGTATGCAATTTTGCATCCCTTGGACGATTCTAATTAATCGATTATTATATATAGTAGACATTTGGAGACGGTTTATTTTTCAGAATTATAATTAGAAAATCGAGCTGTTATTATGTCAATGTGCCTCAAGTGGATTTTATGATTAAATTAAGAAAAAAGGACGATGCAAAGCATTACCAGTTAAAAATGAATTGTAAGCAAGAGTCAACAAAACTTCATAAGCACACGTATACATACAGTAAGGAGTCGGATTAACAATGATACATGAGACAAATTCAATCACCGAAGCAATTTAGACATGCATCTTCTGAGATGAATGGAGAGCCAATTCTGATATTACTACTAAAATATAACATTTTTGACAATCATAAGTGGGCCGGTATTCCCCCAAAACCACTTTAGCTCAGTCACTGCATACAAATGAACATTGAAGATCCATAGAAGAACTACTCTTATCTTTTTTGTTAGGGTTTGAAAATTATCATTTCAGGTAGAGCTAAAAACTCATAGCTCGTAACTTACTCGAAATCAACTTCGTAATAAATTTGTATTGGCTCGCTCAATATTAATAATTATGTGAGCTATTTCATGAGTCAAATTTGATCAAGTTTGTCTCAAATCAACTCGTATTAACTCAGCTCCAAATATAGAGTAAGGTTATGGTGTTCCTAGGAGCACCAAGACCTCATGTGCTCTTCACTCAAAAATATTTTTAATTATCTTAAAATTTTGATTTTTCATGATCAATAATTTCTTTATATATAAAATCTGGTAAGGGACACAAATTTCACTACCACAGAAACGACCTTTAAAAGCGGACAAAATTACCCTTTAAAATCGGACTCCAGCCCGCTGTAAAAGATAATATCTTAGGTCATTTTAGAACAAATTTTAAAATTTTGGTTATTTATAAAATTATATTCAATATCGTTTTTTAAAACATTTAAAAAGTCTAGGTCATTTTGAAAAAAAATTGAAAATCCATGCCGGCCAAATTTAAAAATTGAAAATCCGCGCCCTATACCTTGAACACCGGACCCTACGCTTAAGGTCCGATTTTAAAAGGTGCATTTAAAAGCGGGCCTTTTGATTCGCGTCCGGTTTAAATGGTGCATTTAATACCGGCTCTGGTCTTGCTGTCCGGTTTTAAAGACCTGACAACTAGCAGCGGACTCCTAGGACTTTTAAATAATATGAAGAAAAAAACAAAATCTTCAATTAAATATTTTTCGAATCTCTTCTTCAACTATTCAAATCTTCAAATCTCTACTAATTATTAGAAGGATTTTTCTAAGTATAATTTTGATTGTTGAGAGATAGAGAGAAATGAGAGATGAAATGGAAATTAAAGAGGTTATATAGAGATGGGAGAGGAAAAAGAAGCTATCAATCCGTGGGTATTGTTTGAATGGTTAATTAGTGTTGGATTGATTTCAAATGGACGATTCAGATTAAAGAAGCACAGGTCAATCTGTGTGAAGGCTTTTAAAATCGAACCCTGCAAGAAGTTGATTTTAAAAATTCCTTTAACACCGGACTGGTGCAGGATTCGGTGTTAAAAACCCCTTTAATACCGAACTGATGCAGGGTTCGGTGTTAGAAACACCTTTAACACCGGACTGGTGCAGGATTCGGTGTTAAAAACCCCTTTAACACCGGCCCTTATGTTACAGTCCGGTGTTAAAGACATGTCCGGTATTAAAAACCCTTTTAACATCGGCCCTTGTATTACAGTCCGATTTAAAAGGGTTTTTAACACCGAAGGTTAGTTAATGTTCGATTTTAAATTCAACTCTGGTTTAAAAGGGTTGGTTTTAAAGACCATTTCTGTAGTAGTGTTTTCTATTTTTTGGTTTTTTAAATACGTATTTTGAATTTTTGAAAATGACTCCAAAATAATAATAAAACTTTGTTCCTTACAAGATTTTGATATATAGAAGTTATTGAGCATAGTAAATAAAAATTTAAAGCTGTTTAAAAATATTTTTGAGTTAAAAGCATGGAATGCATTGGTGCTCCTAGGAGCACCATAGCTTTACTCTATATTTAGAGCTGAGTCGATACAAGTTGATTTGAGACAAGATTGATCAAACTCGACTCATGAAATAGCTCGCATAATTATTAATATTGAGCGAGCCAATACAAACTTATTTCGAAGCTGATTCATAACATATTATGATATAAGTTATTGATGTAAATAAATTATTTTTTTCATTAATAATTATTTGATCTACTATATAAAATTTGATTTAAAACTCTTAATGTTTTATTTTATTAATAAAGTACTAATAGTTACATTTGTACCCAAGTCTCAAATTAATAATTAACGTTCTTATAAATAACTAGCTGAAAAACAAAAATTAGTGTTAATTATAAAATAAAGTAAAAAAAGCTCGTAGCTCTTGACTCATGTTTTAAATCGACTCGACTCGATATTTCATGAGCCAATTTTAAACTGACTCGAGCTCACTCGAGTTCATTTCATTTGCAGCCCTAATTTTAGGTACCTTCTCTCTGGATAAAAAAAAAAACTTGATATTCATGATTTAATGTCAACAGGGTTATAATCAAAATGATTGTGTTTTCCTTGTCATTTGACTCAACTCCACTTTATGATTTTCAAATACATCAAAATCGATTGTTTAGATTATCATTTAAAGTTGATATGGTGTAGATATTAAACATGTAAATCGCCCAAGTTGATATGATTTGAATTATCCAATTAGGGGGTGGAGTTTGATAAGGACAACCGAAAGAGGTTGTAATCTCTTTAATTTTTCAAGTATGTAAAAGTTAATGTACCATATATAATTTAATTAAGAAGGAGATTATTTAAGCCTTTCCCCTCCATTTATTTGGTTCAAACTGTACCACAATCGTCATCCAATCATCAGAGAGCAGAGAGGGGTGAGAAATAGAAAAAAAGGAGATCGGAAAGAGCTGAACCCTGTTTCACAATTTGTAGCCTTTTTTCAATTTTCTCCTATTTTGGGTAAAATCAAAAGGTTGAGTAACTAAATGATTTGGTTGGCCTTTCTAAAGGGCAGAGGAGGTGATAGTGCTGTCGGAAGGAGAGATTTGTATGTCTATTTAGGACCACAAGGCAAGGCATAGAGATGTATAAAAGCATCTCTTAATTGGAGGAAAACATAGCTCCTATTTAACAAAACCAGTATAAGTATAAAGAGCTTTTGTTTATTTACAATCAAATCAATTGTTAGTAAAACAAAACCAGTATAAGTATAAAGAGCTCCTATTTAACAAAAGTGGGATTTAAACAATTAGATTAGATTCATCAATTAATAATTTCCTTGTATCTAGTAATTTCCTTGTATCCACACAGAATATCACCAAGTTCATGTCGCAAAGGAATATTACTTGAGCAATACTGTGATCCATGGATTGGATTGACAGTTACACAGATACGAGGGTTATGTCAGTGAATGGATTTAATGCTTGGCCCAGAAATTAGATCAAAGCATTGTGTGAAGAGCCAGAGCCAGTCATTTAATGCTTGGACCAGTGGACCCCTCCGACCAGAACAACTATGAACCTACATGGCATCGACTTTAACTCTTTTCTCGACACCGGTCAGTCTTTAAAATTTTTTTTTTTATTGATACGTAAAGTAATTAATTCTACTAATTAATGTCTTACACTTTTTAAATGATATTGGTTTTTCTGGTGGTGGAGAGCACTTTTGTTCTCATGCTTATCATTGGTGCGACATTTCGCTTTCATTGCCCCACATTCAGTACAAGTTTAGTTATCCCGTATTTACTTGTCTACTTATTATCTTCTCGTATATTTCTCACATGCGCCCCTGGAAACTTCAATATTATCTATAACTCCATCCATATATCCACCTTTCCTTTTGTCGACCTAATCTTACATACATATATAAAGATTGAACATAATTACTACAGTGATTATGAACAATATTTTCGTTGTAGCGTGCTACAGTGATTGGGTCGTCCAGGCAGGTCGTTGCGCTTGGGCCCGAACACGAACCGATTGTAGTGAGGTTCTGTCATCAGTCCTCGAACTTATATAGTCAAATATGACTACATAAGCTTATCATACACAAGGCCCCCATGGTGCTGATG
>CAXKVX010004833.1:0-16531 GCA_964058865.1 Eleocharis quinqueflora
GAATTAAATTAGCAATTTTAACAATCTCGAATATACTTTTCCTTCTAAATGAAAATATGGAATTCAATAGGTATGTAATATTCAGTATTTTATAGCGATAAATTCAATTGAGTGACATTCGAATACAAAATTATATATACTTTAGACTCGTATCTTATATTTAGAAGGTCAAATGATCGATCCGATCCATTGATAATGTTGTTCATAATAATATCTATTTGGGAATCAAAATTTATATTTTTATATTTTTTTACTATTTCATCATGTGTAGAAATTTGTTCATCTAACTATATGCATATCTCAATTTAATTGAATTTTTCAACCGTCTAATAAAATAGTAAAAATAAAATAAAAAAATCTAGTTTCCAAATAAATTTCATTATGAACAACATATTCAACAATTTGAATTGATCATTTGCACTTCAAAATACTAAATATGCATCTTAAGTATATAAGAACGTCGAGCACAACTCATTAAGATATATCTATTATCATTTCTTTGGGAAAAAATCAAATTCATTTTGAAAAATATAGTTGCAGTTATTCATTGTTGTTGGTTTTACCTCCTCCTTGTTTGATAATTTGTAATACAAACTATTTACTAATATTTTTACCAATTTCGATGAATGCAAGATGACTTATAAAAACTCATTACAACATACCAAACCCTACAGGCAATGAAACCATGCCATCACAATCATACCCATCCTTCGTTCTCCGAGATATTTTCTCCTTCCTCCAAATCTTTCAAACATCCACATCATTATCCCCCGAGGGACACCTAAAATGGAATTGGAATTCTTCCGGAAAATACTCCTCAAAATCAACCTACCAATTCATCATCAATTCAGGAATCAGATCGGCCACTCATACAATACTTTGGAAAATTAGGGCCCCACTAAAAGCAAAAATATTCCTCTGGTCACTACTCCAAGACAAACTACCGACAAAAGAAATACTTCTTTCCAAAGGAATTCAACTCGAAGACCCAAACTGCACACTCTGCCAAACTCGAGTTATGGAAACGTCAACCCATCTCTACATACAATGTCCCTACTCTCAAATAGTGTAGCGATCGATGACGCAACAACCTATTTCTTCGAATACTGACATTACAACCTTCTGGCTGAGTCTCAGAGGACGACTAAACGGAAGCAACCAAAAGATTTGGGACTCAAAACTCTTAGCCACATTATGAGGAGTATGGAAGGAGAGATGGGGAGTATGGAAGGAGAGAAACGCCCGCATTTTCTCGGACAAGAGAAGGCTAGTCAATCTAACGACAGCAGCTATAGGATATGAAGCTTCTGCATGGATTACTCACTGTAGATAGTATTTTCAGAATATTTCATATCTTATCCCCTTGTAAACAAATAATGTAACTTTTTTATCTTATATTAATAAAATTCATGTGAGCCCAACCCACCTTCAAAAAAAAAGAAAAATGAAGCAAATGGCAGAGGCACGCTGATGTTTATTGCCCAAAATGACAATTGATGACAACGGCTGGAATTGGGGCTAATATAATCCAGGTATATATTCTTCTTTATCAAGTTCCATAGTTTGATTATTTTCTTTTTCTTTTTCATGTAATCACCGTAACATTGCTACAATTAATTCTGGATCAATCCCCCCTCCTCTCTCCAGACAAAAAAGAAAAGAAGTTTGTCACTGCAACCAGTCTGAAAATGTGAATGTTATTATAAAAAAGAGAGAATTTGCAGCTCTTCCTCTGGTTTCCTCTGATTCAGTCAGTTGGATCTAAAACAGACGACGGGATGAACTATAAAGAACCTATTTTATATTTAATTTGAGCCATTAGATAAACTTTATACGGATCAGATCGAGAAAAACAAAAGAAGAGGAAGAAAAAATAGCAGATTCCATTCCATTGGAAAGCATGCCAACTTGTTACCTTTATCATCATTGCAACTTTTGGTATTCGCCGTGCAATCAAAAGTGAATACATTAAGCTGCCGAACCCTGTTAATGTAACTTAAAATCTTCCTAATCTTCACGAGGTATGGAATTCAAGTTTCCGAAGAGATTTATATTCAAATTTGAATTTAAATTTGAGTTGGGATGTGTTGTATATAGTGTCGTAATTAAGCTTACGGACATGAAAAAATAACAAAATACATTATGCTAAATTACACTAAACAACGGGACACCTGAGATATCTATTTAACCTAGAAAATCCATCCGATTGATTTTCTACTAATTCTGGTCAAATTGGATTTGCTAATTACTGGTAAAGCCATTGACACCAGAGTACAATAATCAAAATAACAAATTCAGTTCAGTAACCAAAGAAATAAATAAAAAATTGTTTCTTTTTCAGTTTATTTGGGTTGTCTCGTCTTTAAGATGCATACAGATTGCGTGACTGAAAAAAAAAACATTTGCTGTGTTTTGATAGCACAGAAATTTTTATTTCAAACACAGAATCCTGTAAAGACTACATATGGAAAAACATAGGGCACACTAACACTATATACACATTTGGACATTTCTTAAGGCTATAACAGTTAGAGCTGTCATGAATGAATATCACATCATCTACACTATAAGCAACCTCATTATTGTTTCAAATTCACCACTTGCAAAAATGGAAAGAACCAAAAAGGATCTGCACCTAGTTGTGTGATTAAATAACTTCCAATTTAAGAAAAAGAAAGTATCACAATCACACTGCCTACAAGCAACGATCGCCATCTTTTATACAGAATCAACACCTTCAATTTGCTGCTTTGCCAGGTATCTCTCCCTTCGTTCTTTCTGCAATAGAAAGGAAGAAATTATCAATAAGGAGGAATGTTAAAGAGAAGTACTTGAAAGCTGATAAAATTGACATGACAGAAAGACCTGCCAGGCCAGCAGAAACCAGAACATTATCCAAAAAATTTCGAGTAAGAACTGTCCAAACCCAATTGTCGTTGAATACAAATCAAGAACACAAAATGGCTCCTAAAACTATAATCCCTGCCTAAAGAACATATTGTTTCAGAGCATACATCAGCACTCCTAAGAATTTTATTATCTTAAAACAAGTTGAGCAAACTGTACACCATTCCTGACACAAGGCACTTTCAAAGTCAACAAAACCTAAAACCATCCCACCTAAAAACATAACATACAATTCAAACCCACCTTGCCTCTCTCTTTGTCAATTCCAGATGAAACTCATAAAAGGAAGGTAAAAAAAGCAAAGGTAGATAGAAAACATAAATTTACCCATTCATCAATGACAAGACCTTCTCCGATAATGCGTGGGCCAGCATCTTCCGGAGGTTTCTTACGAGCTTCTAGTGCTGCCTCTGCCTCTGCTAGTTGTCTCTTTAATTTTTCCATTTGCTAAAAAATAATAATTCATATTACCCAAAAGCCATTTAGAAATGCAGTAATCAATGGCAAACAAAGAGTACTAAATTTATGAATGTGCCATTGTTGTAAAAATGAAATTATCATGTATGTCTCTGCAAAATGACTATCATGTAAAATCCAACATTTGACATTTTGATGTTTTTCATATGACTGTGCCTATTATATATGTGTGCAAATTACAAAGGAGTGATTGGGCCATGAGTGCTATTTTTCCTTTATTGAGGGACATTTTTACATGTTATGGTGTTTCTTTAGAGACATACATGAAACTATTCCTAACAATACAATGTATATATACTATTAAATCGGTGGAAGTCAATCCCCATAAAAGAAAGCTAAGAGACATTAAAAAAAAGAGTCAATCAAATGTTTAATTAATTCAAAGTAGCATAGGTCAATGGAATGTAGCTATCTAATATTTTGTGAAAAGTGTCATGAGTAGTAATATTTTACCGGGCTAGGCCGATCCACATCCAAGAAAATCACTCGCAATATTTGCTCCACTGCCACTTGATCCTTCTGCTCATCAAACTTCCAAAACAATTATTTCATCATATTAAATATAGCAGATTAATTGAAAACGAGGCTAAAATGCAAAATGAAAGAGATTGAGTTGGATTATAATTCAGATAAGATACCAATTCGGGTACGTAATCGATTGGTCCCTTGATTTTGAGGCTGACAATCTTAAATTTGACTTTGCTTTTCTGCTCCATGGGCCTCTCATTATTCTCAGGATGTTCCACAAACTTAAAAACTGTCACAATCAAATTAAATTTAGATAGTTGATCGAATGCTTTTGGCAAAGAAACTAGAAAGGTTTATTATAGTGTACAAAACTTCTGTGGTACATCCATGTACTAACTTAAATTATAAATTCTGCTAAAAAACTAACATTGATGATGTGTACCATAAAATATTATTCAAACAGATGTGACAATAGATGATGGATGTGCGATAGAAATAATTAGCTACAAATTGCAAAGTCCATTGCACAGCCATTTTAATAAGAACTAAGAAGATCACCTGTTGCAATTATGCTCTCGCCAGGAGCAAGTATTCCACCAGGAGGTCGCATGAAGCAGCTTTTTGGTGCTGTTGTTTGGAACTGTAAAAGTATACACATAAAAAAATAAACATAAAAAAATCCATTTCAGTTTCAGCCTGTCAGAAATTGGCCCGACTACAGAATTGTTCCTAGTTGATTAATCAAATATTTGATAATCTAGAAAGACCAATCATTTACATGTTCGTAATTCTAAACCAATGCCAGTTAGAACGTGCGACTTTTTAAATCAATCAAATATCTGGAAAGTTCATAATTGGTTATGGAATTACATATGAATTCACTTTGATCATTTCAAATGACAAGATAACTAACTGATGGTGAACAATTCTTTCCCAAAAAAGAATAATTCTTAAGAATATGGATAAAGCCATAAAGGTAAAAAGATCAGACAGTATCAACGATAAAGCAAAAGAAATACCTTGAAAGCAACATGAGATTTGCTAGTGTTCTTAATCCGGACGGCACTTCTCACTTGCTTCCCTGGTTCATCTTCACCCAAACAAACCCATCAATCAATTAATTACACACTAAACCGAAAAATAGCAAGGACATACAAAAAAATTGAACAGTACACAAATTAAAGGAAAGTTATAATTAAAAAGACAAAAGGGAGGAAAGGGGAATAGGAAGATAATACATACAGGGAAAGAAGAGCTTGGTCGGGGGATCGAGGCGGAGGCGGCGCCGCTGGGGAATAAGAGACCGAGCAATTGAAGAGACAGAGGTGCCTCCTGCTCGTCGGGCAGCTGAGTCAGCACCGGAGCCATCCAGTAATTGACCGCGCCGTTGGTTCTGATAAGAATTGCCAAGGCTCTGTGTCGACGACGAGGACGAAGTGTAAGTCTTCCCTCCCCAAAAGGGCATCTCTGTCTACTCTCTATTAACGCTTCCAATCAGCTCTCTCTCTCTCTCTCTCTCTCTCTCTCTCTGATTGAAGAGTTGAGCTTTTCTGGTGGAGTGGAGAGAAGTGGGGTTGGAAGGAGATGATTAGTTGCGCGTTTAAGAAGTGGCGTTCGGTGGAGGCAGGTTCTTTTGTGTCTCTTTCCCTGTGTTCTTTGTATCCCGTAATACTGGAATGTGGGCCAGAATGTAGAGACTTTATCCGACTGTATGGTCCCCGGTTGATCAAATCGATCTTGAAAATCGAGAAGAGATAATTGGATAAAGATTGTGAAAATTGGGTTCATATGGTACACGCTGCCTTTTAATTTTGAGTGCTTCGCTTTTTAACTTTCCGACCATTTTCGGTTTTTTCTCCGCCTTTTCCCGCGCTCCTCATCTGTTACGAGTTGAGAACAATCCATTTGGACATCTACAATAATCTCGCACGTTGATCTCAGATCGGACGATTTACAAGGTGCTTAGTGGAATGGTTATTCAAATTCTGATTGTATAGAATCCAGCTTGTATAGGAAGAAAGGAGATGTATCACTTTTTCTCCACTTCGCTTATTTCTTATTTGTACTGGAAACGTCATTAATTTTATATGACGACGTCTGCGGTATGATTAAGGAATCCGAATCTCTCACCTCTATTTGGTGCTTCTTACATATTTTTATTTTCTAGACGTACTTATTTGTATTTTTTATATTTATTGCTTAACTTGTGAGTTACTTAATGTAACCTTTTAAACTTGTAATATTTGGTTTTGATAAAATTACTATTAATTGTAAGTTTTAACAAAATGGATAAATTCGTAGAGCTGTAGAATCAAGACTTGAATGCCGAATTACATTAACTGTTCTTCTTTATCGTTCTTTCACATTACATTGCTTACAACAAAAAGCACAAGTTAGTTGCGTATTTAAGTAATTTTTTTTCCAAAAATTGATGGCAACAATCGAAGAAACCAAAGAAATTAGGTTGACCGCCAGCGAACAGAACAGTGGTGTTGTACCAGAAAAGGTGAGCATTCAATTAATAAATTGAGGTGTGATGAATAGAATCATGAGGAGTTGACATTGGAAGAAGAACTGGACAAATCAGGTTGGCTACTCTTCTCCAGTAGTCTGGAAATAATGGATAGTTGAAAACAGATCTAGGCCGTTCATTTCAATTCAAATTGTCTGAATCAATCTTAGAGGATTAGAGCATTTTCACTTTGAAATTGTCTAATATGATTTTTTCTGTAATGTCCACAATTTTAATAATAATTCCTTGATCAACTTTGAAACAGTTACATTAATACAATTAACTTAATTTTAAAGACGACTGGTCATTTACATTTAGTTTCCATTCTTAATTTGCATATTAAATTCTTGATTGTTATGTTGACGTGGTATTTTTCACAAAGATGACTAATTTAGCAATTATTAAGAGTCGCTTTACATCTGATATTTAAAATTGAAATTGCAATTTTCACATCATATTTCGTCATTAAATGTTGAGCTAATTATAATGTGTTGCAAGCAAACTAATCGATCAGTAACAAACATTCCAAATTTACGAAAAGAGAAGATCTGAGGTGTCAAAACCATTCAACCAAATCCAATTAAAAAAATTTCAATTAAAAATCATATGAAGTTAATATGATAAACAAGTTGAAATTAGAAATTATGAAGTTAAAAATCGAATCTTAATTTAGTAATCAGAACACACAATTTTCATGTGAGAAATTGTAAGATCGAAACTCAACAAAAAAATTAAAATTATTTAACTTTTTGAGTAACTTTAATTGATCTTTATCTAACAAAAATTCCTCAAGTTAGATGACTCAAACATCAACCAAATCCAGCCTAAGGTTGAAAAAGAAAAAAAAAAAAGAAAGATGATCTGATCTCTCCTTTTTGAGTTGTGTGGAGACTGGAGAGGAGGGATTGCACTGCCCGTGAACTAACAGGCTCATCACAGAGGCTGACGCCTTTGCAGTTGTTCGTTGCGGTTGTGGGACCCCCACACTTTTTTAGTTAGTTATATCATCTCCCGCCAAAATTCTGTGTTAATTAATTAATTAATTATTCCTATTTCCTAAACACGACGGTTTGTTAATTGTATCATTTAATTCAAATTCTAATCATAATATTCTTGTTATCACTGTGGGGTCCACATTTGCGGCTGTAGCGGTGTACGAGCAGCCACCTGCCATTCTATTCCTATGGGTGTTTGTTTGGTTACATCCGGACCGTCAATTTTTAAATTGAACAGTTGTCTCTAATTTAGTATTTTTGCTACTTTTTTATTAAAAACCCGTGGGTATTTTTGCTATTTGAATTTGACATAGGACGGTGTCAGTGTCAGGTCGCTTTTATGCTTATTCGACATTACTATATATCAATTCGTTGTGAATTTTGAGAATCTAAAAAGTGAAATTATTATATATTATTATAAGATGAAATGTGTGTAATTGGTAGAGTTTGATGCACTGGATACTCCGGTAGATTATGTAAGTCTTTGCTCAAATATAATAAAGAATTGTTTTAACTAAAGATAAAGTGTAATTTAATTAATCTGACAAACTTGGTCGTCATACTAAACAAATTATTACTATAGAACTAAATCAATTTGTTATGAATTGAAGTTTTATTATTCTGACAAACAAATTCTAAATTTAAAACTTGTAAAATAAGAAAAAAATATCTGATTTATGTACATTTTTTTCTTTTGAAAACTTTGCTTATGCAGCATTATAGAAAGTGAGCTGTCATAGATACTACAATCGATATCGATTACTGATACACATGTTATTATAGATTTTGTTTGAGTTATTATACACATTATTTGAGTTATTATGCATGTTATTTTTTGTACTGAAATAGTTATGCATGCTATTTGAATTATTATGCATGTTATTTTGTACTGAAATAGTTATGCATGTTATTTGAGTTATTACACATGTCATTTTGTTAACATGCGTAATAACTTTTTCAGTACAAAAATAATATGCATAATAACTCAAACAATGTTCATAATAACATGCGTGTGGATATCGATTGTGGTATTTACTGAACATTTTCTTTATAGAAATAGTGCGGTACCTTGTTTTGTATTATCTTTTTTTTGTATAATTCAAGTTGAAACTTTGTTTATGTTATTGTCAGATAGAGTATGCCATATATATATATATATGAGAAAGGCTAGGGTGTTCCATGGAGCATCAAATCCCTCGTGCTCCACATTCGTTATATCCAATTTGAAAATTCCAACGACCGATCCAAACCATTGAACATGATATACATATTGAAATCTACTTGGAGATTGAATTTTACAATTTTTTGAAAATTTTTGCTATTTTTTTAAAGAGGTAGAAAAGTTGCTAATCCAACGGTTTCTGGACCAACAAAAGTTGTAATTTTTCTACCTCTCTAAAAAATAGCAAAAAAATTCCAAAAAATGTAAAATTCAATCTCCAAGTAGATTTCAATATGTTGATCATATATTGAAAATTCCAAGATATATATACGATCGATCTGAACCGTTGAACATGATCAACATATTGAAATCTACTTGGAGTTGAATTTTATATTTTTTTGAATTTTTTTGCTATTTTTTAGAGAGGTAGGAAAATTGCAACTTTTGTTGGTCTAGAAACCGTTTGATTAACAACTTTTCTACCTCTTTAAAAAAATATAAAATTCAATCTCCAAGTAGATTTCAATATGTAGATCATGTTCAACGGTTCGGATCGGTAGTTGGAGTTTTTAAATTGGAGATACGATGTGGAGCATTAGAGGTTTGGTGCTCCATGGAGCACCCTAGCCTATCTCAGAGAGAGAAAGGCTAGGGTGCTCCATGGAGCACCAAATCGCTCGTGCTCCATATCCATTATATCCAATTTGAAAATTTCAACGACCGATCCGAACTGTTGAACATGATCTACATATTGAAATCTACTTGGAGATTGAATTTTATATTTTTTTAAAGAGGTAGAAAAGTTGTTAATCAAACGGTTTCTGGATCAACAAAAGTTGCAATTTTCCTACCTCTCTAAAAAATAACAAAAAAATTCAAAAAATGTAAAATTCAATCTCCAAGTAGATTTCAATATGTAGATCATGTTCAACGGTTCGAATCGGTAGTTAGAGTTTTTAAATTGGAGATACAATATGGAGCATTAGAGGTTTGGTGCTCCATATCCGTTATATCCAATTTGAAAATTCCAACGACCGATCCGAACCGTTGAACAAGATCTACATATTGAAATCTACTTGGAGATTGAATTTTATATTTTTTTGAAATTTTTTGCTATTTTTTTAAAGATGTAGAAAAGTTGTTAATCAAACGGTTTCTGGACCAACAAAAGTTGCAATTTTCCTACCTCTCTAAAAAATAGCAAAAAAATTCAAAAAAAAAATGTAAAATTCAATCTCCAAGTAGATTTCAATATGTAGATCATGTTCAACGGTTCGGATCGGTAGTTGAATTTTTAAGTTGGAGATACGATATGGAGCATTAGAGATTTGGTGCTTCATGGAGCACCCTAGCCTATCTCTCTTTATATATATATATATAGGGAGATGCTATCGTGCTTCATGAAGCATATGGACCTTATGCTTCATGCTTTTAAAACCGTTAGATTAAAACTTTCTAGCCTTCATTTGGGTGCCTTCTTAATATTACGAATGTAATGGTACTATTCCCCTCCTTTGGGTACTCTTTCCCTCTTTATCGCCTATACTAAGTACATGTCTCCCAAACTTCAAGCTTTTCGGTATTAACTAACCGTTCTCTTTTCTCAACTTAATTAAATTTTTGACCGTTCCATTCCTGTTTTCCTAGAAATTATGAAAGAATTTAGAAAGCCATTACTAACCAGAAATCCAAAGGAATAACTTCAAGCTCTGATACCAACGGGAAATCGCGCGGAACTTAGATCGGCTTAAGCTCTCGGACAAATTATGTGCTGGAAACTTAAGACTTAGAGAGAATTTTGAAAACTTAGATTGTTTTATTGAACTGGAAGAAGTAAGCTTTCAGATATGTTCTGATCTGCTTGCAACTTCACAAGATGTTACAATATATAGACTTGAGAAGAGAATCTCTATTATTGCATCGGGTGCTAATTGGGCCTCATCGTCATGCTAATAAAGAGATTTCCACTTACTCTTGTCTTCCACTCAAAGAAAAAGATGTGTCGGCACACTAGACGACATCTATAAAGAAAGAAAAGTAAAACCACTCAGAAAAGTAGATGCTCCAGCACACTAAGGAGGTATCTAGAAAAGCATACACTTTCTAAAAAGCTAGTGGTTATCCATAGAACCCCACCAAGCTAGTCCTTAATTTTTAATAATGGGTGCTTCTATAGCTGTAAAGTAGATTATCATGGCAATCAATTAGTGCTTTTATGCTGGCATTGACAGTACCCAACACGTCACTGGCCCAGTTGTCCTTGGTTGCTATTGCTTCAAGTCTCGTCTTTTGTAGATATTTCATTGCTATGAGTATCTTTATTTGAACACAAGTCTTATGAGCTTGATCTTTATACAGTTCTGACAACCTTGCATGTAATGCCCTGTCTTCTTCAATAGTTCGTGGGTATTGTACAAATGTGTCTTCAGTAATTTGTGAGTATCTCGCCAGATTCGCATTTTGACCACCTAGAGCTTCCCATCTCTCTGCTTCAACGAAAGTCTGCTTAACTTTGCGTGGTTCACTACTTATTATTATCCTTCTAAGTCCTTCCATACCTGTAAAAATTAAAAATAAGATAACACACTTATTAGATAAATGTGGTTATTTGTTTCAGCGGTCCACCACTTCCGCATCACGAATTCATGACTACTAGGCCGTTCTCCAGCCTATGAGAAGATTAATCTTCTCGATGGTACTGCTTAGTTCACGAATAATCGATTCCTGAGGTGCTTCAATTACTTCGTTAATTGCACTTTCTAGTTGTACCAGAATGCTAGAGACTTGTTCATCTAGCTTAGCACTCATCATGTTAACTGCCAATCTTGACAATGAATCCGCCAAAACATTGAGCTTGCCATCAATGTGCTCAAAGTTTATTTGGACTCCAGTCCCTGTGATGAAATCTACAAAACTAATCCATCTTATTCTTGACGGTTTGTTCTGTGCAGATTTATTGTAAAAGCTAATAATAGCCTAGCAGTCTGTTCGGAGGGTTATCTCCTTTTGATCAAGATAATGAATTTTGAGTGCTTTTAGTGTCTCCATGCAAGCGTGTATTTCTGCGTCAATAGTTGACTTCACGATCGGGAATTTCCCGCTTGCATAAGCACAAACTCTTTCTGTGCTTCTAGGGTCAGTTTTACCCTTCTTCCACTTGCACACACCGCCCCAGCCGTCCATGCAGCCATCTGTCTCAATTACAATATAAGAATTGGGAGGTGGTAATTCCAAGTCTGGTAGGTTTTGTACCAAATCTTTTACCTTTCTTACCAACTGGTAGTCTGAAGGTTTCATGCGTTTGTCGCCATGAGGACTGGTTTTTGAGTATAATGGTCCTAAAAGTGTACCAAGGTTTGGAATGTAGTTTCTGGCATAGTTTAGTATGCCTAGCCATGATCGTAACCCTGCCTTTTCTTTCATTTTCTCGTCTTCAAAGGTTATGATCTTCTTAATGATATGCGGTTGCAACTTGATCTTTCTGTTGCCTATCACTGCTCCAAGGAATTCAATCTCCTTAACCGCAATCTTCATTTTTGTGGGCGAAAGTACAAGCCCATTTTTCTCACAAATACTAAACATTTTTGAAATATGCTCAGCATGTTGTTCTTCATTTTCTGAGAACACCAGTATATCGTCTATGTAGACGGCTATAAATTCTTCTGTGCCTCGAAAACAATTATCTATTTTGCGCTGAAAAATTGCCGGCGCATTCTTCAATCCAAAGGGCATGACCAACCATTCGTATAATCCGCCTGGAACTACAAATGCAGTCCACTGTATCGACTCTGGATCCATAGCAACTTGGTGAAAGCCGCTCTTCAGATCAAATTTGGAAAATATTTTACTATTTCCCACTTTCTTCAGGATTGTGTTGATACCTGGAAGACTATATTGGTCTTTATGCGTGTTATCGTTGAGCGTCCTGTAGTTGAATACCATGCGCTCCTTGCCTTTGACCTCTTTCTTTGTAACCGGGTCTATTGTTGTACCCGAATTTACCATTATGGCCATGGTTCTATGCTTGCTTGTGCTAGGTTGGATTACTCCAATTTTCAGTAATGCTTGCACATGCCTGTCAAACTGCTCCTTTATGGCCGGGGTAACATGCTTTAAAGGTTTGTCTTGTATTGTGATATCTGGATTTATGATATCCAGTTTGCATGTTACTTGATTTTTCGCCCAGTGTTTAACCGGGTCATCTCCAATATAGCCCTGCTCCTTTAGTCTTCCTAGCAGGTCTCTAAATTTATTCTTGAACCATGGTGACTCATCACCACAGTTATAGGCAACGGCTTCTTTGACCTCTATGTATTCAAGCTCGGATAGGTCAAGTTCTTCAACTGCTGCCTGAGAAATGATCTCAACATCTGCCCTGGTGGTTACTGTTGTTACATTTTTGTAAAATGTAACCATCTGCCCTTCGATTCTCAGTCCACCTTGCATCGCCCTGATGAAATTGCATCCAATCAGCATTTGGACACCTCCTTCCTTGCCCATCGGGAATGCATATGTAAATGGGATTCTGAATTTGTTGTCTTCAATAGACATCTGCCCATTCTTCAGTTTCAGGTTTGCGATTTGCTGAGAGTTTATCCCATTTATCTGTATAGGGTATAAACTTGGCTCCAAGGCTTCAGGGGGTATAAATTCTTGGTTTACACAGCACACCGTAGCGCCTGTATCTAATATCGCCTTAATCTTAAAAGGATTCACTCCTGGTATTTCCAACTGCAGTTCAATGTTGTACAGTCTGTTGATTACCCTCCTTCCTTTTCTAGGATCTGGGACTGCAGTATTTATCTCGTCATCAGAGAGTTTATTGGCCATCTCTTTTATTATAAGGTTTTGGTTTGGATTGGCCTTCTTGGGAAATACAACATTTGGTGGGGATTCATCACTATCATCTGAGTCTGAATCGACCTCTACTTCTTCTCCCACCACCTTACGCTTGCCTTTTATATCCATCTTGGTCATGTCTGCTACTAGCTCATTCTCCCACAATTGATCCTTCAATCTTGCGTTTTCGGCTAGGAGATACTGGATGTAGCTTAAAAGTTCATTGATGAGCTCATCCTTGCTATCATAGGGACTTAGGTTTTGTGTTCTTATCATGATCTTTCTTCCTAACACAAACCTTGAACACATGGGACACAGTCATTTTGCATTTTGCACAGTGTGCCCTCATTTTGTTGTTTGTCGTCTCTAGACAACAGTTACACCTTTCACAACCTCGTGGTATTTCTCCATTATCCTCCCATGAATGTTCACAATTCCTCATTTCAGTAGGTAGGTTTGGTTGCTTCCGCCATGATGGCGTTTCTTCTTGGAGCATAAAGATTGATTCAAATGGTGTATCTCCAAGTTCCATGATAACTGTTCTTGCGTTGCCAACCTCACCCTCCGAAAGTGAGCATATAGCGTCACTATCCGGTTCGTTTTGGTCAACAGACAAGATATCCCAGTCATCATCTAGGTCAAGGTTTTCGACAATTGCAGCCCTTGCAATGTTACCTTGTTTTCTTCTACAGTCTCTGGCGAAGTGACCTTCTTCACCACAAATAAAGCATTTGCACTTCCTCACCTTGTCCGCGTTCTTTCTCTTGAATACTCTTATGTGAGATTCATGTGGTTTTCCGCGATAGGTTTTTGCTTTTCTGATCCCATATTTCTTATTCTTCTGGTAGTAGCTTGGAATTGGGATTTTGCTACAAAAAGATAGGTCTTTCAAACTTCTTTGTAGTGCTGCTCTCTTGCATGATTCTGTCAGGTACTGGTATGAAAAGTTGATTCTTGGCAATACTCCGACAGTGCTCCCCGGGTACTTCTCCATGTACACTCTTTCTAATTCTTTTCCTATTAGAGGGGGCATCTTTCTGAAAAACTTCTCAGAGAGCTCAGGACTGATATACATGCGTCTTGACTTTGCTGCTAGGACCTTATAATCATTCATGTAGTCGAATAGGTCCTTCATGTTGTTGCATGATAATCTCTCGAGATCATTGTATGCTTGATCCTGTTCTACCGTTGAACCTTGATATGGATCTTCGAGTAAGATTATTCTTCTGACTTGAGGGATGACATTTTGAGGATCATCGGCAATGTTCACCAGTTCTTCATACTCCTGTGGATATGCCATTCGCCACTGGATCCATGTCTTCTTCTCTATCTCTCCCAACAGGTTTTCTATGTATATAACCTTGCTTTTATTATCAGCCCAGTTTCTTTCGTTAACAAGGTTTAGGGTGATTGACTCCCACCTGGAGATCACATCACTGTACTGCCCTATATCCTCAGGCAATACGAGCATAGCGCCTTGGTTCGCCTGTGCTGAAGGAAGGTTGAATCTCTCGTTGCTTTGCTGTGCAAACCCTCCTTTGAATCTATTAACTCTGGCTCTTATCTCTGGGACATCAAGTTGTTGTTGTTGGTTTTGTCTAAGACTCCCTGGTGGGTACATTGGGGGTCCCATCATTGGTTCTCGTGGTCTGCTAGGTCCGGTTGCTGTGGAATTGGTTGAGAGAATTGTTTCTATTTTTGAGTCAAGGTTTTTGAGCAACGGGTATTCCATTGCTGCCAGAACGGTTTCAGCCTCCTCCTTACCATCCTTCTGAGAGAATGGGTTTACCCATTCTTCATCACTAGAATCGTCGTATTTATCCCAGACTGGCCCGGCATCTTCTTCCGCCGGCTGTTTCTCTCTTGGTAATGCTGCCAATAATTGCAACATCTCAAGCTCATCATCATCCTCATCTTCATCTTGAGACTCATGCTAGTCACAGATCATCATTAGGACTGATTCTTTACCTAGGACCTCTTCATCAGCTTGGCCTACTATTACCTTTTCTGGTGGCGCGGTTGATGAATATCCGCCAAATCTTACTGCTAAGGACCCATCGGTTCTGGTCCTTATCCTTGCCGTCTGAGGATTCTGCACGGCTGGTGTTGTTGCTGGCCGTATTATCCATTGCCTGCCTCTTAGTTCCTCAGTTGACCTTATCTGGCCTGGAATTGCTCGAATCCCTCTACTTGCCAGGTGTTCAGCCACTCTCTCCAAATTGTATCTGAAGTTTGTGTGGCTGGTATTTGATAGCCTTCTTATCAACGACCTTGAGAGCAGTAAATTACTCTCCCCTCATTGCCAACCATCGTAGCCATGAGTCTGTATAACTACTTGAATGTGGTTGTTGAAATCATGAACACTTAAGGTCATGTCTGGCGCTGTATACGCTAGTTGCGTACCACCTGTCAGGTCTATCTCCATAGAACTGATTATGCCCGATCATCAGACCATCTTGTGTCTCTTAAAACTACTAGGGCATTTACCCCAGCGTTTCTTCTGTGGAGTGCATATAGTCTTATCATCACAAGACCTATATGCAGATGCTGCAACCCTTCTTGTACCAACTGGTTGTAGCTTTGCTGCGAGATAAATGGTAGCTTCACCTGAGCTCCATCTGTAACTAATACTCTTTCATCTGAGTAGTGTTGGTATACTCGATGATTTCGTTCAGACCATCCAGCTTGGTATAAGGTCTCAGCTGGAACTTGTTGAGCCCTTCTGTACTGTGAATGGTTGAGCTCGACGTCTGGATTTAGTTGGGACTCCAGACTTCTCCTGTAATGCCTTTTTCCCGGCATTCTTTGATTTTGACCAGCAGTTGGATTATTGTATTGTTCTGCTTGATCAATGTTGTCGTGGCTCCTTTCGCAAATTCGGCTGGTTTTAGAAAGCCGTATGCGGGTTCTTCTATCGTCTCGGTTGCCTTTAGAGCTTCTAGATAGATTGAACTTCTAGCTGTATTACGCCAGTCGTTCATAAAAAGTTTCTAACTCGGCTGAGATTTGGCTCCGGTATCTCGTAAAAAATATTTCAGAAATATCTTGAGAATTTACTCAAATATTTAACTTAATTAATCTCTTAGGAGATCTGGTTAAGATGGTATACTGACTTTCAGTTTTCAAGTTTTCTAGGTCCACAGTTCAGGATTGATCATGATGAAATCGAAT
>CAXKVX010004834.1:0-19705 GCA_964058865.1 Eleocharis quinqueflora
GAAAGAAACAATATTTGCTTTATTAGTAAATATAAAAATTTTCATTCTCTAGGTTTGAATGTTATTAGATTAGCAAGTTTTTGGATGTAAAAATTCTAAGCAAGATTTGTTTTTAAAACTATCTTTAGTTCTTTCTCAAGATGTAGAAAATTTGATAAACAACTCTACATGTTTTAACAATAATTTGGTTACTCAAAATGATATAGTTGAACTTCCAGGATTATTATTAGAATAGAATACATGTTTACATTTTTTCTTCTTGGATCAAGAACAAATTCAAGCTCTAGCTCTGGATACTCGGGTTGAAATTTGAATGAGATTGGTGATGAAGAAGTTTCTGATACTGAGATTGTGTACAAGAAGGTCTACTTGACTGGAATAGAAGTCCCACCAGGTAAAAAAAAGCACTCTCCATTCCCGTTTGACCCAAATCCAATTCCTTGAAGATTGTTTAGAAATTTGATTGACAGTGTTAGTCGTTTTGTGATGTATTTTGATGGTGAGAGAGTGAAAAACAATGTTTGTTAATGTTCTGTTGTGTGAAATTTTAGTACTATTTGGAGAGAAGTGAGGATAAACAATTTAATACTTATAAGACCTAATGCAGACAGTTAGGTAGATGTTCTATCTAGGAGTTAGTTTAGTTAGAATAGAATAAGGTAGATTTAGTTTTTAGCTATTAGTTTATATTAATTAATGTAAGACTCAGGATTATATTTCAATGAAATAAGTGAGAATCCCCCACCTCTGAGTCAAAACAAATGCACTAAACATACACGAAAAAAATTAAATCACAAGTTAAATTACAAACCAATTTTTTGAAAGATGGTCCCGTCACCAGCTTCTTTAGCTTCTCTGCATCAGATTTTGCACGATCCAAAGCCTAATTACAAAAGAGAAAAATATGTAAAGAAAATGATTCATAAAATAGATAAACAATACATTTATTTTACTTTTATTACTTTTTTTATCACCAGTGAAGCCTAAGTCAAGCTTCACTTTTAGCTCAAAACCACTAAGGCCCTTGAGCCTCTCTCAAAATTACTTCCCAACTACTGCCAAAGAAAAAAGCTAGATTTACAGTTGAGAGTGTACAACAGTAATGTTTTGCATATGGGTTATTTGTTTACTAATTTATTAGTTTTTGGCTAAAGTTTGATTATTAAAGCCTCATCATATGTACTATAAAAACTCAAGCAATTCCATTAGGCCCCGTCCGGCTGCACAAATTTTGTGGGGAAGAAAACAAATGGGTGTGGGATCCCTAGAAGTGATTTTGTGAGTTCCCAAATAACAGTAATTATAGAGATAGTATAATTCAAAAGATGGTGGGAAAAGAAAACTCAAGTCCTAACTAAATTAATTTTTTCCCATCAAATTATAAAAAAGTGGGAACTTGTGTAGGAATCAAACTCAAAACCATATAGTAAATATGGGTTAGGATTAGGTACACCCATGAGTGCACTATTTGATTGTGCACTCATGGTTGGATCAATGAATTGCGTACTCTCTCCTTACAATTTAATTATTTATCTTTTTCCTTTCTCAATGCAATTTAAGAAGAGAAATAGTGTAATTCATTGATCCAATGGTTTAAACAATAATTGCACAATCAAATGATGTACTCATGAGTGTAACTAACTCTAACCGGGCTGCCGAACACGCACTGAAAGTTTTTACCAATTGAAAGAGAAATCTCACCCAAACCCACTGGTTGGGATCAAAATAGACATGGCCTTAGTGAACTTACCAAATCCCTATGTTGCACGGGTGCGGGTGCGGGTGCGGGTGCGGGTATCGTATCCGATACGATGCGGGTGCGGGGATACGTCATTTTTCAAAAAACTAGGATACGGAAGTATATATAGAATAATAAAAAAAATCACATTATATATTAAAATGTTTGATTTTGTTTACATTCAACTACCACTATAGATGCATGTTATCCAGTATTTTGTTCTAAAATAATAATATATATTGCTATGTAGGTTTTAGAAGTAATTAAGATTAAATTAAGTTTGTTCTGTAAGAATTCAAGATACTGCTATAATTTAGTATATTTTACTGTAGGAAACAAAAGATAGAATATCCAAGATTATAAAGCTCTTTCTTAGCTTTCCAACGCACTTTGAATCAGCTTAATCGGAGTTCGGATGAAGAACTTATGACCAAAATACTGACCGTTGCGTACTGAAACGTATCCCAGCCGTATCCCAGCCGTATCCTGTGCCGTATCCCAGCCGTATCCTGCCGTATCCCAATATTAAAATAATGCGATACGCCACATGGAGTATCCGA
Organism: Eleocharis quinqueflora; assembly: GCA_964058865.1. NCBI lineage: Eukaryota > Viridiplantae > Streptophyta > Magnoliopsida > Poales > Cyperaceae > Eleocharis > Eleocharis quinqueflora. The sequence goes on from CAXKVX010004834.1 coordinate 2,299, forward strand.
TGCGTATCGCACCCGTATCGCACGCGAATCCGCGTCGGATACGTATCCGATACGCGGTGCGGCATGATTTTGGAGTATCCGGGCAACCTAGCCAAATCCCAAACCTTAGCAACTTCAAAACTTTAGCAAACCTTATAGTCACTAATATACATGGAGTCACGGACACTGCCAAAATCTGAGGCAACAAAGCTCAAACAAAACAAAGCTTTACCAGTATAAGAGTATCAACCCGACGTCTCATTCTTGTATGCATAAAACCTTCTGAACACTGAAAACACAAAATCATCAGAAACAAAGGATTATGGGCCAATAAAGGAGTTCATAGTACAGACAAAAACATAAATATAGAATAATTCCAAATTGAAGAACTACAATTATAAAAGTAAAATATTTCCACATAGTAATTACCAAAGTTTCTGATTTGCTACTAAACAAATGGTCGGATGTAGTATGAAAGAACATTATAGCAGGTAAAGACGTTATAAGATAAAGTAAAAGATGACCACATAGTCAGGACTACTAAATTTTCAGATTTGCTGCTAAACAAATGATTGAATGCAGTATGAAAGAACATTATAGCAGATAAAGACACTTCCATTTTTAAATCTCCACCATACCACCACTCCCAAGAGTCCCCACCAATACTCTATGCGGCAACATAACTGATAGACATTCACTCTTTTTACACGACTGGCTGCATGCATAGGACTGCAAAATGTTGGTTGTTGTCTGATAGTTATTGAAAAAAAGAATAAAAAAGAAACAAATGCACACAAATCACCCACATATTCAAGTTTTCTGAATCCTCTTATGCCTGTAGAGGTAGGGGCTAAATGTCACAATCTTTCACATGAATACAGAAAAAGTGCTGAAGACCATATGTATTGGTTTTATTTTGCCATTCGAGCTGCACAGTTTGTACTTGTGCTCAAAAAGTGGAGGCATGGCTGAGAAAAACAATGGAACCATCTGAATCTTCAAAGAAAAACGAATGAAAACAAAATAACTCAATCATCTTTCTCAGTTTTAAATTGAATTTGGCAGCATGGCCAAGTGGTAAGCAGCCGACTGCAAATCCTTTAAATACAGCTCAAATCTGGGTACCACCTTCTCAACAAGATACATAGGATTGCTTTTTTCATATTGTACTAATTAAATTCGAGAGATTATACTAGGGACAAGTAATTAGCTCACTGGATTTTGCTAATCCCTATGAGGAAATACAAAGCTTGTCAGTGGTTAAAAATATTAAAGAAATTGTTTAAGAGTTGTAGTGACAGGTCCTCAATCTTTCACTCATAGAAAGAAAGTAAGATTTATAAGTAGCATAATCATGATATTATAAAGCATAATCGAGATAATGGATAGTTATGTATAAACAGAAAATTTAATGTTGTACACTATGGGACAGTGGTTACTCTTGTATCATGAATCCTGATATATTATTACTAGGCATAATCACGATTCATGAGTAAAGCTAATATGAGCTCACTATGAAATTCATGAGCTTAACCTCAACAACTATCAGATTGGATTGAAATGATGATTTTGAACGACTGATCTTGATATACTATCTGCTGGTTTTAATTCATCTTTGTTTGACAATTTGCAAAACAAACTACGTACTAATATTTTGTAGAAGTTTTTGATGAATGATGAATGCATGTTGTCACTAGGCATTTAATCAAGTGCTAAAAAGATTAGAGAAGATTCAAATTGAATAGAGCTTGAGAAGAGCTTGAAAACGATGTTTTTACCCCACCCGTTATGACGCTAGAGGGCAGCGATACAGGGCCGCCAAAAGTTGTGAAGGATGGCATCAACTGAGACACCCGTTGTGGCGACGGGTCTGGCCAGTGGCCAGCGACATGACAGATTGCTAAAACATTTTTTGACCTTGTTAGTGAGAAAAGGTGTTGACCTGGTTCTCTTTGAATTCTCCGATTCATCAGGGCAGTCTGTGCCAACGACATGACGAGTCAAAGCGCCTGAATAGATCGGAGCTGTTCTCCTATATATCTTGATGCGAATTTTCTGAAAGATATCAAGATCTTTGTACAATCTAAAAAATCTACAATTTTCTTCAAGCATTCAAAGCTCAACTAGTGATTAGATAGTTTTGAGTGACTAGGGAAGTTAATTTCTCTCAATTTGAGTTATTGATCTGTGTGTGATTTTAGTGTGATCTCATTTGTTTTTTATTTGATTCGTGAAAGATCTTGATCCGTGGAGGATCCTTTCTTGTAAACACTATTGTTTGAGTAAGTAATTTCGATCCCAAAGGTGGTACCAAGTGTCCCGTGGATGTAGGTAAGCTCAACGGCCGAATCACGTTATATCTTTTGTTAATGTCTCCAACCCTTATCAACTTTACTTTTCTTGTTTGATTTGAGCTTGTGTTGTTTTATTCTTGAATTGTGAATTGCTAAGAAAAGATCTTGGATATTGAATTGAATTGTTAGCTTCCGCATTTGTACTTGAATTGAATTGATAATTTTCCCCTTTTAGAGGCCTTACATGTACACTACCTCATGAGCCAAGCATTAACAATTGAATTTATTATTTTTTTCATATAAGTTTTCCATAAGATAAAGAGATATAGTATTGAAAAATGGACCAAGTGGCATAACTCATTTAGTCTCTTGATTTGCACAAAACAACTACCAAAAATAAAAAATTTCGAACATGTGCACTTACTTAAGAAGTAGATCAATATTTATATTCGAATTTGACATTTGATGTCGTTCAGATGGCTTTCAAAATTATATTCATGCAACCATAGGTGCAACACCTAAGATCATATTAGCTTGAGTAACATAACCATTCTTAACCAAAACAATTTATGCAAAAGGATGTTAATTTATAATTTAAAAAATGAAATGGGAGCACCTTAACATGATAGCTAACATAAGCATGAAATGTTAGCAAGTTCCAAACCGTTCTATCAAGCTTTCTGCCCTCAACATGCCGAGGATTAACCACTGCATTAATAATTTCACCAAAATTTAATTTGCATCACTAACTACAACATCCTAATTATGTAACATTTAGGGTCCACAATTTGGAAGATCTCTACCATTGTAAAACTGACGGTAACACCATGCCTATGGAACCACAAAAAGGGGAAGAACGCACCCATACAATTAAATACAATAATCAAGCAGGAAAATAAAGCACATAACAGAGCCTCTTGAGTATACTTGGTATGATTGGTATAGTCGCTGAAAGATAGTACTGACAACTGAAGTTGCATTAATTGGTTTCTGTAGGCATTATATAATGAAACTTATGTAGTAAAATTTAAGGTATTACCAAAAGTAACAAAACCAGCATTTGCAGTAAGTGCACTTTCAGGGGCTCCTTTCAACTCAGGAGGAGATGATTGCGACCACATGCAGGATGGTGCATTATTCAATACAGCGGTTCGCCTTGCCTCCACAAATTCCTTTTAAAAATTAATTCATGGTGTGTGTGCATACAAAGACCAAATATTAGTAATTGTGCAGTTAGTGATATACAGATGCTTTTCAGTTGTTTTTCATGTTCTAAAGAAACAAATCAAAATTACAAGAGGAGATAGAGGTTTACTTGCAAGAAAGAAGTTGCCAATACAATATCAATGGAGTCCTGGAATCTCATAGGATAAATTACTGTAACTTTATCGGCCTGAAATTAAAGAAGTAGAACTGTTTATATTAGATGTATTCCGTTAAAGAAAAAGACAAGTTCACTTTAACAGGACTTTGGATAAAGCACAACAGGAGCTGAAACTCAAATCTTCCTTGGCAGTTCAGCCATAAAATCCAAAAAAGGAAAGTTTTAATATAAACATTCAGAGGCTGAAAACCTTAGCAAAATTGTTTACTTTATAATAATAATTATCAGGATGATAAGAGTCTCAAGAAGAGTACGTGATTAATTAATTACCTGCGGAATGACAAAGAATGATTCATTCGGGCGATGAACAAGTGCCACAGGCTGCCCTGCTTCAGGCCCAACAGTCTTCATGCTGAGGTTTTTCAACAAGACCTTAAGTGGGGCCCCTAGAACCACTTCTCTAATAGATGCAATTTGTACCAAGATGGCATTCTTTTGCTCTGGAAGAATAGAATGGAGGAGAAAACTTTGCTAAGTAAATATAATTCCAGACTCTGGAATCAACAAAAACAACAACAACAACAACAACAACAACAACAACAATAGCAACAAAGCCTTTAGTCCCAAACTCTGGTATCAAGTTTTTTTTCTGATTTATATCTGATTGTGATTTCATAACAGGATTAGGCATGACATGGACACATACTGACAGTTAACTCTAAAATATTTTTTTAAATTATTTTATCACCAGCCATTGAATATTGTTCATTTGTTGGATAATTTGTTTACCAAACCCATACTGGTACTAGTAGCCAGCAAGCCTACCACTATATCAATCCTTGCCAAGGTGTATACAGTATAGCAAGACCTAAAATGACCTGCGAAAGGTAACTCTTAGGACCTTCGTCTGATGGCAGTTTTGCCAAATTGATTTTCAAAGTGAGGTCAAATCCGTCCTTTGGGGGGTCCAGGATCTGTACAACAGAACCATATGCAGCCTTTATGGCCTCAATTGCTCCAAATGGGAGACCATCAAATGATACTGCCTCTTGAGGCGGGAGAGGTAATGCTACCGATAGAACCAACACTTTGGGGTTCCGCATAGAAACCTGATAATAGAAAAGCACAGGCTCAATTTAGCTTAACGTTGATGCTTTAAGGTTAGTTAAGCATAATTTGAGTTGAAACAAAGCTTTGCACGTATGTACCTTTTTCTTAATCTCCATATGTGCACAAATGTGAAAATAAAGTTTGCTTAATAAACCTTCACATTTTTAAAATACAGCTGAGCCAGGCTTGGGTTTAGTTGATGGATAAGAATTTGCAGTCTATGACATAAGGAGATTTAGCAGAAGTAGCTAAAATATTTTGAACTACTGGGCACATTTGCACAGGTATACTTTCACTTCTCCATAACTTACCTTGAGCACTTATTTTGCAAAAAAATTGAAAGTTCAGGGGAGAAGTTGCATAATGGTACAAAAGAAGAAAAGAGAACCTGGATGTGGTAACGAACATCATCGAATTCCACCGTTTGACAGTCGATATCAACTCCCTTGTCCTGACTGTTGAAAAATATATAAATGATCTAAATTGGAATGATAACGAAAAAGAGCTATAAATCAAGCTAGGGAATTGCTTTATACGAGGTTTCGAGTAGAGAAGAAGTAAAGGCGAGAGGGAAAGAGAGAGACCCGAGAAGGCGATCATTTAAGATCTGGAGTAGGAAGCGAGATGGCGACTGAAGCAGTATCATCGATCGCTTCCTTCCGCCTTAAGCACACCGCTATTGCCGAGAGAGAGAGAAGAGATAGGGAGAGATCCGACAAACATTTTTCAGATTAAACCTGGAAATTTTTGGTGCCGACGAAACCTTTTTCCGAGACTTTATTTTTCCTTTAATGCCACCAAATCAACATCTGGCTGGCCCACCTATCAGATTCCCGATAGTTTTTTTGACAATTCATTTAGCCCCGTTCGTAGCCCACTTGTTGGGAATGATATGTTGGGAATGATAAGGTTTAAGTTCAATTCGACTAATTTGATTAATTTAATTCGAAAATTACGGATTTCGATTTTTTATGATCGGTTACGGTTTTTATTTTGTCGAATCCGACATCTAATATGTTGATACAGATTGTAGAATAAAACGTGGATGAAATCCGACCCGACATTTTATATTTAATTAGACAATTATGCTGCTAGTAATAAAGTTTTTTATTCGATTTTCGTCAGAAACTTACATGTATATTCTTTATCAAACTTTTTAATTTTAAATTTTTAGTACGAACTGACGCCAATGTGTTATTTAAATTATTTTCAATTGTTATTTTTACTTTTGTATCATTAAAAAATTGTATGAAATATTGAAATTTGTGAAACCCTCCAAACCCGTAAAACTCGACCGCCTAAATAAAATATGAATTGAATAGTTTTTATTTTTAGTTGGTTGGTTACGGGTTGAAAACACTACAACTCGAATAACATCTAACGAGTTGAAAATTTATACGAAATCCGACCAACCCGACCCATTTACACCCCTCGAAAATGAGACATGAATCCCACTAGTTCAATTACCAGAAACTCATGTCTATGGAATTAGTAGAAATTATAATGAGAAAATTAATAAGAATGTGTTCGTCTTTAGTGTGAGATTTAATGTAGGAAATGTAATTTTTTCAAGAGCTTAATATAAATTCTGATTTTCTAAAAGAATTTGTCGATAATCACACTGTAGCTTTGTGCTAGTATTTGGTCGATAATCACACTGCACCAAAATAATATTTCTCAAAACTGAAGCAACGCAAAATTTATATTCAATCTCAATTAAATAGAAACTACAACAAATTTATATTCATTCTAATCAGAAGAGGGAAACTATAAAAAACACACACATGTTTCTAAGTATATTGAATTTTTCTTGTTTCTAACACATTAACATCTGTACCAATTTTTTCGCACTCAGTTTTTATATCGCTCGCACCAAATTTTCACAAACTTGGGCAACACGAGAGAACGCGAGAGAGCTCGTGGGAAATAAAATATTTGGTCTGACTGAATTTTTTTTCCCATCATATTGTGTATAGATGGGATTCAAACCGAGAAATCACATCTAATCCCATCAAATAAATTTGGTCGTCGAACACGTAGGAAAATTTTTTATCAGTCAGAGCGGGAACCCCCACCCAAACCTAAGAGTAAGGATGATATCGAATATGGCCTTAAAGAAAATAACTCAATTCGGTCTCGGTTCGGTCAAACAAATCAATTATGGTATATATTATGTAATGGACAATCATATAAAGAAAGAGAAATAGTCAAAAGTAAGATTTCAACCAAATATAAGTTGTCAGGTATTAGCTAATCAGAGTGGCTATTGCTTCTATCGAAATCAGTAAATTTAAATTGACACTTGGATCAATTGGGATCTATTAGTATTTAGTATTAACAATAAATATTTTTCATGATGAATAAACACAACAAAAAGAAAAGAAGTGACGCTTTTTCAGCCATGTAGAGCAAAAGAAAAATATAAAAATTATTTTTTATATTTTTAATCTAATGATAGGCTCTTTAAAGTACATAATTCTTTTAAAAACATAATTGTAACATCCAAAATTACAGTAATTTTGTTCTTGATATTTTCAACATTTTGGTAATTATTATTTGAGACTATTTTGTAATTAAAATATTTAACACCTTAACTATAAAAAAAAGTTAAACTAAAAAGATAAACAGACTTCAGCCATGTGTCTCTCATGCATAAAATGTAATCTCTTTACAACAATTTTTTTGGTTAATAGAAAAATATTTAATATTTCGTAAAGAGAGCTGACAACAATATACTCAATTAGATACTACTATTCGATACACGATTGTTATGCATGATATTTAATTCCGACTCTATGAAGACCGAGCCGAGAGAATAAGGAGAATACAAGATGGAGAAAAAAATAGGAAAAATGAAAAATATAGCTAGCCTAAGTAAAATAATTTCGACCCTCCTCCTAAGTGGACGAGGTCTAGTATTTATAGGCCCATGAAGTCCAGTGGAAACAGATCTATATTTCAGGCGAGTCATTCACAAGCTTGCTGGCTGGTTGCAATGATGTCCTATCATGAGTCTGCAAGCTTTTATAGTCGAAATGACTGTAGAAGCTTAAGTCTCTTACTTCCATATTCGAGTCCTTGAGCTTTTCGAGCCCGACTCCAAACCCTCGAGCATTCCAAGTTCTTAAACCCAACTCTGAGTCCTCAGACATCCCAAGCCCTAGGCGCTTTAAGCTCTCATTCCATTTTCTAGCTTTCGGTTGCATTCTTATTTTTTATTCTCACGTCTTATTCTTTCGATTGCGAATTTTAAATGCTGATGTATTTCAAACCTCTTGTTTATTTCATCATGACTACTTCACATGTTTTCGCAAGGCACCATCAGTGTGATGTCTTTACACGTTCTCCAACAAACTGTTTCTTCTTCATCCTTCCTCTTCATTCTATTTTTACTAGACTCGTCTATTGGTCCGTTTTCCAAAACCTTTTTTATCGAGTTTTCTTATACCCCTATTTTATCTTCTCTTTCTTTCTCTATCATATGTGGTTGCTTCTTTCTTTTTCCCTTCTTATTTTCTTCTCTAACTACTAAGAGAACTCTATAATTGTCAAAATAGTGAGTTTTTAAGATTAAACTAACATAGAATTTTGCAAATTATCAAAACAGGTTTGTAGATTAATTTTTTCATTGGTTTGACAATTTGCAAAACAGATCAGTACTAATCTTACACAATTGAATTTTGGTGAGTTGCATGTTTATACAGGCACAATTAAGCGTCGCAAAGGCTTTATGAAGCATGTACGAGTCAAGAGGAACAAAAATACATCAAGAGCAAGCAAAATAGAACTTCATAGAGGCTTGCTTTACTGTAACGCTACAAAATCCGTCACAACGGGTTACCAACTCGTCACAACACATGAGCACAATGACAAGGAGAAGAGTCGGAAGACTGTGCAAAAGAAGGATTTGGCAGAGACTTGCGTTACTGCAACGCAAGGCAAACCCGTCAAAATGGGTTGCCAATCCATCATAACGGGTTCCTCACCTGTCACAACGAATTTCTGTCAAAATGGACCAAGAAGTCAGCCAGAGATGCAGACAAGGGCAAAACTAAAAAGGTGTCAACCCGTCACAACAAGTTCCATAATAATTTACCCATTTTGGTAACGAAATCAATCCTGATCAAGATTTCAAGACTTCAAGAAGTGTTATGCCTATATAAACTTGGGACATACGTTCCAACAACATCAAGAAAGCACCTCCCAAGTTTATAAGCACTCAATTGAGCACCAGAAAGAGCACATAAGCCTTTTCATTTCAGCATCCAAACTTGAGAGAGTGTTTAGGATAGCTAATTCTATAGTTGCCTAGTCGTGAGATCATTTTAGTTGTTTTTGTTTTGTGAACTACGTTGTGTTGTCAAGTAGTTCATCATTGTCTTGAATTGTGTTGTCAATCAAGACCATTTACCTTTGTTGAGCATCATCCATGTCTATCTCTCTTTGTCTTTTTTGCAGTGTAGCCCCTTGCAAAGGTTTGGAGCCTTTTGAATAGGCTCCCTTATTGTAAAATATTAGTTTTAATGAAATCGATCTCGGAAGGTATTTGGATCTAGGGGTTCTGTGGAGTATGCCTAGTTCGTTTCTAGGTCGAATCATGTTACATAGCGTATTCTCTTGCTCTCTTGCTATTACTCTCTCTTTTACTCTACTTTTACATACTTGCTTGAAATGTTCAATTATTTGCTTTCTTGACTTAGCTAGGTGAGCGAAATTGTTAAATAATCCTGCAATTATTTTATGTCTTTTAGACCTTTGTTCAAAATAATAATTGGTATCAGAGCAAAATGTTCATACCTAGCTAATTAGATCAATTCTTGATAGTTATTGACTTTGTCTTGTGAAAAATAGAACAATTGAAATTTGTGAAAGAACCATCAATCTTTGAGGTAGGATGTAAGAATTTCTCTTTTTAGAAGAGATGTATAGTTAACTACCTTAGCCTACTTGACCTATGGGATGTTGTAGAGGTAGGTTGGACGTCAAGTATGAAGTCGATAGTATTTCTTTGACCAAAGAGTCCAAAGAATACAAGTACAATAATTACAATGCGGTTAATATCATATTTAGCTCTATTTATGAAATAACTATTCTATCATCGGGTAGACTTACCCTGTTGAATGCTGATAAGGCTGTCACAAGATCGTTCAGGCTTCTTGATGTCTCCGAAACAAGCAAGGAAAGATCGAGTGAGTTGGTCGAAAGTTAACACAAATCGAGGTGGTAAAGATAAGTACCAGTCTCATGCCGATCCTCCCAAACAAGTTAGGAAGAGTCGACGCATGACCGAGTCGTCATAGGCCATCAGTCGAAGTCGTTCCCTGAATTCGATGAGGAAAATTTTAGGATATGTGAATGTCGACGCATGTCCCTAGGTTGGGAATGTCGACAGTAGGCAAAATTGTTGTGGAGTATAGACTGGGAACAAAAGTGCCATCCGACAGTAGGTCGTTCTGGACAGGGGGCATGTTGAACCTACAGTTTGAGGGCGCATAGTTTGTGCCAAATTTCTTCTTCGAGGAGGGTGAGACTCCCAAATGGAGGCTAGGTATGGTAGGTTGTGCCCCATAGTAACCAGATGTGATACCGAGGGGTGTGGTATCGAGTGCACCGTGGTGGGATTACTCGGCATCCCTTGAGGGAGAGTGGCAGGTAGTGGTCGAAAATTTGGTTGGAAAGATTGGAAGGACATATTGGTGGGAGGGTGGTGGTGGATTTGGTTGGCGTTTAAGGTCTAGTAAGTAGGGTGAATTAGAATTAAATGGGGTTGTTCTTGTACGGGTTGCCAAGAGAGAAGAGGTGACAATGTTCCCGAATCGAAAGGTGCCGAGAGATGATTGGAGCTGATATTGTGTGTGGGGAAGGAGGGGATCATGGATCTTGGTGTCCCCTAAAGACGAAGGGTCAACATATAAAGTTGGGATAGCCGAGGGTGGGAGGAGTGTCAGGTCCAACGTAGTTGTGGCTTCAAATGTTTGGTGGGAATAATACCCTGCCCGATGTCGGGAATCGAGATAGTTTGGGATGCCGGGGGAGAAGGGTTCTTTGGGTCATTACGAGACAAACAACTACTTGGTCATCTCTCAAAGGTCGGAGGAAATGTGTTGTCATTTTGTAAAAAAAAAAGAATGAGTTTTAAAACATTCAACGAAAGACGGAAGCACCAATGATCCTGACTCTAAGAATATCGAGCCGAGAGAACAAGTAACTTATAGTGAAGGAAAGAGAAGATTATCTCGACTCAAGCTTTGCCGAGTCGAGAGAACAAGAGAGTTACATGAGAAGAATGAAAAAGCGAAATGTAAAAGTGACTATCTTACGACAAATGTCAGATCCTCTTTTTCGTCCTTGGCACTGTGTATTTATAGGCCCAATAGACTTAGACAGAAATAGATCTTTATTTCGAACGAGTCATCTTTCTTATCATCATTCCTAGACCTGCATGGACCACATGTTGCTTCGCCCTCTTTGGACTTATACGGGCCGATTGTAGTGAGATCCTATCAGAACGAGTTAAACCAATGCAATAAAATTTTACTGTAATATTGAAGAGTTATTTATCTGAATTTTAAATTAAATTCTAGATATCCATTAAGTGACAAAAATAATATTATTGAAATTCTGAAAATACATTTACAATTTAGTAAATACATTTACTGTGCTATTTTATATGCATTATACTATGTAGATGGTTGTTGATAGGTTATTACTTATGGTTTGATAACTTGTAAACTTGTTTCTATTTTATTTTAATAAAACAAATATTGAATCCTCCACTTAATTTTTTTTTAAAATGCATATAATTATCAAGGGCAATAATTCGAAGTAAAAATTGCTGATGCTCCTTTGAATACTCTTCACAGTCCGAAAGAATTGGAGACTGATGAAGATTTGTTAGACTAAAATAGTTGTCATGATATGTTTAACATGATAAATGTGTTAACCTAGCATACATTTAGCTTTACATTTTGTAGTTTCTGCAATCTAGAATAAGGTCATTTGGGTGATTATCTTATTGTGCTGAGTCAGCTCAATTGAGAGTTAGATATACTCACGTGTGATTGTGCACTCATGATTTAAATTATTGAATAATAAATTACGCTCTCTCTTGTTATAATTTAATTATTCATTTTCCGAAAAAGATGTGTTGCGGCATGCAATGAGCAAAGTCAATACATTAGTATTATTCAGAAAGGTAATTATCTTTCCATATAATTTAAAAAGAAAAAAACAATTCATTTATCTAATAATTTAATCATTAAAATAAAATAGTTAGTCGTGGTACCTAATCCTGTATGAAGAGGAGATTACTACTAACACTGTGTTTGAATAATCAAAGATGAACGAGAATGAAAGAAAATAGTAAGAGAAAATGGAATGAAATGATAGAGAAGTTAAATTTTTTTATCTCTCTTCTTCTTTGGATGACAAATCAAGGAAAATAAAATTGATCCTGACACTTATGTTTTGCCGAGAAGACTGTTACAAAGGCAAGAGAGAAAGAGACATGAAAGATAATGATGATAAGTGGCTAATTCTAAAGATTACAAATCCCCTTTTTCCTAATCTTGTGGGAGTATTTATAGGCTTCATAAATAAGGATATGAACGGGTCTACGGCCTTCGGACGTGTCATGTTTGGCTTTGTGGTCTGTGAGGCATTATGTCTGCTTATCGTGTTATCATTTTGGGCTTATATGGGTCGACTATGATGATGCCCTATCATCAGCCCTTGAGCTTCTATAGTCGGGACGAGTACAAAAGCTTGTAATTTAAAGTATTCGCCTTGGATTTTCGATCGGCCTCTTTTGTCTCCTTCGTTGTTATCTCCTGAGTAATCCTAACCTTTCTTGTCATACCGAGTTAGGTTCACAACCTAGCCCTCGAATGTATTATCTAACACAACCCTTGAGTATACCGACCCTTTGTCCTACCAACCTCCATGCTTCCTAGTTTTACTCGCATCATACCGAAGCCACTGTGATAGTCTTGTCTCACCATTTCGCCTCCCATGATGCTTGCCATTCGTCTTTTCAACTTCCCACACTTTTCCCAAAATATCTGCCATGATTACATCTGTACACATACGATCTGCGCACAATCTTCGAGAAACAATTGTCGGCTCTTCCCTCTCTCCTTTTGCTTTTCCACTGGATGCATCCAGTCGCGATGCTTCCAATACTCCCCTACCTTTATAACTCTCCCCTTTTTTCTTTATCTTTTTCTCGCTCTTTGGATATCTTACTTCTCATCTCTTCTCCTTTCTACTTATCTTCTGCCATTACTGCGACTAAGTACCTCCAAAGCTCCTCGAGAAGTCTTCTGCTACGCATCAGTCTTCCAATCTTCCTTTCTGCTAATCTCTAGTCATCTCATACCAGGTAAGTACTACTTTCCCCTTGATGCCTTTATTGCGTACTTGTACTTTGCCATTGTTGGTACCCTCTGCGATTAAGCTTGTCCTTGTTGGGTTCCCATAAGGCCATTATGATTGCTTGTTGATTCTTACTAATACTATTCTAACTGATACTGATACAATAGCGTGTAATCTTGTGCTCTTGTATGACATGTTTCTTGGTTATTGTTTTTATTTGATGTTTACTACCTTTTTTGAAACTGCTCCATTGTAACCCTTCAACCAACATGCCATCTTGTAATCTTATTTATTGCTTGCCATGGATACTGGTATATCCCCAAGTGTCGATCTATTTGAATGTTGATGACCCCTCAGAACTAGGAAACCCTAATATGTTTTCCCTCTTTTCATTGTTAGTAAAAGAACCTTTCGTATTTTTTCGGTAATGGATGAACTTTCGTCTTTTCTTGGGTCCCATACACCCTCAGCAGCTACCTATAGTGACTCGGGAGATAGATCATACCGACCTAGTTGCTCTTATTCTCGTTCCCCTAGTATTATAAATATTACCGATTCAAATAGTGTAGAGTCTGGTGAAGTCCGGTACCATCATACTCGACTTGTTAGTGGGCATACTAGTTTTTCAACCAGCCCATTTCTTGTGGCACATCAAAGTAATCGAGATTGTCGTCGTCGATATGTAGATTACTTTTTCGAGAAAATGACCAATCCTATACAGTCCAATCCTATACCGAACACCCAACCTTCCCCAAGCCGCCTTTCAGAAGCCAAGACTTCCAATCACCAAATGATTGTCTTTCGGGAAGAAATTGAGGGTCGTACAATCAAGAAGGCGAAGGTCCTTCAAATCCAAAAGAAGTTGGGGGAGCTGATGCGGATTTTTCACTTTCTGGTCGGGACTGAGGGTAGGCGCGCTTTGACTAATCATTGGCGGTGGGGTTGTTCTGGTCAATCCGAGGCTAACCACGATTTGGTCATCTCGTAATGGCCGAAGGGAAGGTGTTGACATTTTGTCGAATGTGGGTGAGGTATAAGGAGTTCTTTTCGAGCCGAAAGCACCAATGATCCCGACACTTGTGTTTTGCCGAGAAGACTGTTACAAAGGCAAGAGAGAAAGAGACATGAAAGGTAATGACGATAAGCGATTAATCTTAAAGATTGATCCCCTTTTTTCTAATCTTGCAGGAGTATTTATAGACTTCATAAATCAGGGCGGGAACGGGTCTTAAGCCTTCGGACGAATCATTTTTGGCTTTGTTGTTTGTGAGGCATTATGTCATGCTTGTCGTGTTATCCTTTTTGGACTTATATGAGTCGACTATAATGAGGCCCTATAAAAAATTAACTTTTTATTTTTATTTTTTTTAATTAACTTTCATTACACTCCGATTTGAAAAATAAGTAATTGTTATTATCCTTCACCTTCATTTAAAAAATTTCAATCAAACAAAAATTAATTTTTTATTTTATTTTTCCATTCATTCTCTCGAGGCCTCCCTCCATTAAACTCCATCCCAACAACACAGAATAGGAATCAAAATCCCCTGCATTCCCGCAAAAGGGAGACGTCCGGAAAAGGAAGAAACCCCAAAAAGAAAAGTTTGCTTGCGGTGTCACACAAACCAGTTAACGACACAACCAGACACTGTCAGTTGTAGTATAAAACATTAAAACCCTCTCTTCAGTCTTCTCCCAAGTCCGTATCTGCTGTTATTTTTTAGGATAACAGAATCTCTGGTCTGATCCGTCTTTGACGGCCGGCACAGATATTAAATATTTTCCATAAAAAAAATTAAATATTTTATACGTTAGATCGAAATCTGACGGTCAGAGTGGATAATAGCGGATATAAAATCCTGTTGTCCGTTGTCCCTCGTTCTAGCACTCTCCGCCTCGTCTATGGCGATTTGTCGGAGGAGGAGAGGCGGAGGTCGGCCTCTTCTACCCTGGAGCATTCCTTTTCTCCGCCCCAATAATCTATCCTTCTCTTTATGGTTTGTGCTCTCTTTCTTTCTCTCTCCTCCCTTCATCTATGTACATATTTATAATTTAAATCGAGTTTTGGTTTCTCGGATTGAATGACAAGGGAAGTTCTCATCCTTTGTGTGATCCGCTCATATCAATTCTTTAATCCTAGAATTCAATTCACTTATTTGCCAACACTGCCTTTAAATTTTCTGGTATTTGCGAATTTTAGTATCAGTTCTTGGTTTGTAGGTGCTCCTTAGCACTGATACATGTGATAAGGTGTGGATTTGCGGGTTGTGGTGGTAGTTATAGCTATAAACTATGATTAATCATGTTTTATTAACATTTATGTTCATTTGTCTCAGGTATTCTGACTTCAAGATCTATACATTCAACCACTTCTTATTTAAACTTGGATCAGCTCATTCTAGGTACTGTGTTAAAAAAAGGAAATATTGAATGTGAAAAGAATGAAAATACTCACAAGGATAAACTAAATCCTTATAAATCTGGCATTTATTTCCTTGTTCTGATTTGTTTAACAAATTTCTTATGGCTCATCAGGTTTCTGAAAGTTTGGTTTTCTCTTGGAGCTTGCTTTGGTCTTGTTGCTCTAGTCATATTATCAATGGTCAGTAGGATTCACTTTATATATGTGTTATTATTTGTACTCCAGAAACGTTATATCTGCATCATCATCAATTTTTGTTTCTTCAGATACTAATCTGTAATGCATGGGATGCTTTCAGTTTCAAAGGAGCATTCTGGCTTGACAACTTTTTTGTAAGCAATTTGTCAGTATTCATTATAGTCTGGCATCTCTTAGAAACTTTGGTACTTCATGAAGTATCTGATTTGTGATTTTCATTTTCTTATATAGAGTCCGGGCCGAAGCATATCATTTTTGGATTTTGCCCTTTTGATATTGTCTACTTTGGTATCTATTGCTTTTCATGAATTTGGCCATGCGATTGCTGCTGCAAGGTCTCTCTCTCTCTCTCTCTAGTGAACACAAACACCACGCGGACATGCACATGGGAATTGGTAAATTTATATTTATGTCAAGAAATGGGAATGACATATGCTTGATCTGGTATTAATCTGGAGATGGGTGCTCCTGTCATTACATCAGTGCAGGTCTGCAGGACCTGAGTGTTATGTAATGTATCATAACCAATTATCCAATTATGTCATGTTTAGATGAGGTAAAAGAAGCAAATGGTTGAGCTGGCATTTGACAGGTTATGGGTGCTTCTGTTGTTGCACCAATGCATGGCATTCTTTTATGTAATCTATATCCAGTTGTCACCATGCACTGATGGCACCTTATAACAGCCATGGTCAATTTGCCTTTGGGCTTTGTGTTTCCTCAAGTCTATACAAGGCTCTTCTTTTTAGCATTCTTTTTGCTAATCCAAGGAAACATCCTGAAATACTAAGTAAAAAAAAATGTAATATCCTTAGGGTTTATATAGCATAGTAATTCCCTAATAATTGATCATTCGATTGTTATCCACAGTGAAGGCCTGCAAATAGAATACATTGCAATTTTTTTAGCAGTACTTTTTCCTGGGGCATTGGTGGCATTAGACCACAGTTCACTTGAGAATTTGTCTCCTTTCTCTTCCCTTCGTGTATATTGTGCTGGCATCTGGCATAATATAGTTGTAAGTTCTTGTTCTAATATAGTTGTACTTTTTCCTGAAGCTGCTTTTGGTTCGTGACGAGATCTTTGTTTATAGCTTTGTGTAGGTTGTGCTCTGACATTGTTGTCTCTTCCTCTGCTCTTGTACCCTTTCTATACACATGGTGAAGGCCTTGTTGTAAGTCTCTTGCTTATACCGTTTCTATGCATTGCTGCTCTTTGCGAAAAAAAGAAAAATGGCAGTGTGTTGTTAAGTTCCTGTTTCTTACTTTTCTGTGTTGCTTATTTCAATGTGTTACTCCATACCACAGAGAAATATAATAATCATTTCAAAGTTATTTAAGGTTATATTAGAATTTGTAAATAGTAGAGATTAACTGATCATGAAACAGGTTTTGGACGTGCCAAAATACTCTTCCTTAGCTGCGCATTTGTCACCTCATGATTTAATTCTAACTGTTGATGGCTTGAGAGTCGCAAGCACTGATGAATGGGTCAAGATCCTGGCAAGAGATAAATCACAAAATATTCACAAAAAGGGCTATTGTGTCCCAGTCTCATGGGTAGAGGTTGGAAACATCCTGATGGCAGGAAACAGCAACGGAGAGTGTCCCCAAGAATTTTCTCCATTTCTTACCTTGCCCTGTGCCAATTCGAGCCTCTTAAGGAGTTCTGACAGCGTTAAGCATTGTTTGATTGCAAAAGATGTGG
>CAXKVX010004835.1:0-23242 GCA_964058865.1 Eleocharis quinqueflora
CAACACCTAAATGAAGAACTATGAGAGCAAATTCTTCTCGTAGTAAGATATGATGATTTGTGGAGTTTTTTTTAAAAGGTTTCCACTCATAAACAGAGTACTCTGATGAAAACCACTTCTCATAGTAGGATAAGATGCTTTGTGGAGCTTCTTTAATGCTTACCATCCATAAATGAAGTAAGCGGATCTGAAATATTTCTCGTAATAGGATGCGATGCCTTGTCTTGTTTTCTTTATTGGTTACCGATAAATGAAGTACTATGATCAGAATCACTCATAAATTAAGCACTCGAACATGAAGTACATAGAGTGGTATTCTATGCTTCTTCTTTGTGTTTTAGTGAATGCATACAACACTTAAATGAAATATTTGGAGAAGAAAATCTTCTCGTGGTAAATATAATACTTTGAGGTGTTTTCTTTGATGGTTACCACCCATAAAAGAAGTACTCTGATCAGAAACACTTCTCACCGAAGCATAAGATATTTTGTGGTGTTTTCTTGAATGGTTACCACACATAAATGAAGTAATCGAATCTGAAACACTTTTAATAGTATGATAAGATATTTTGTGGTATTTTCAATAATGATTATCACCCATAAATGAAGTACTCTGATCAGAATCAGTCATAAGTTAAGTACTCGGACATGAAGCGCATAAAGGAGTATTCTATGCTTCTTCGTGGTGTTTCAGTGAATGGTTACAATAATTAAATGAAGTACTCGGAGAATAAACTCTTCTCGTAGTAAGATATGATGCTTTGTGATATTTTCTTTAACGGTTACCACCCATAAATTAAGTACTATGAAGTACTCTCATCAGAATAAACTCTTCTCGTCGTTAGAATAAACTCTTCTCGTAGTAATCAGAGTTTTCTTTAATGATTACCCTCCATAAATGAAGTACTATGATCAGAATCACTCATACATTAAGCACTCGAACATGAAGCACATAGAGGGGTATTCTATGCTTCTTCGTGCCATTTTTGTGATTGGTTACAACACTTAAATGAAGAACTCTGAGAGCAAATTCTTCTCGTAGTAAGATATGATGCTTTGTGGAGTTTTTGGAAAGGTTGTCAATCATAAATGAAGTAATCTGATTAGAAAGACTTTTAATAGTCGGATATGATGCTTTGTTGAGTTTTCTTTAATGGTTACCACCCATAAATGAAGTAATCAGATATGAAACACTTCTTTTGGTAGGATAAGATGATTTGTGGTGTTTTCTTTAATCGTTACGACCAATAAATGAAGTACTCTGATCGGAATCAAACATAAATTAAGTACTCAGACATGAGACACATAAAGTGGTATTCTATGCTTCTTCGTGGTGATTAAATGAAAGTTTACAATACTAAATTACATACTCAAAGAAGAAACTCTTCCTCTAGTAAGATATGATGCTTTGTGGAGTTTAATTGAATGGTTTTCACTCATAAATGAAGTATTTTGATTAGAAACACTTCTCATAGTAGGATAAGATGCTTTGTGGAGTTTTTCATTAATGATTACCACCCATAAATGAGGTAATCGGATCTGAAGCACTTCTCGTAGTAGGATAAGATGCTTTATCTTGTTTTCTTTAATGGTAATCACCCATAAATAAAGTACTCTAATCAGAATCACCTATAAATTAAGTACTCGAACATGAAGCATATGGAGTGGAATTCTATGCTTCGTTGGGGTGTTTTAGTGAATGGTTACAACTATTAAATGAAGTACTCGGAGAAGAAACTCTTGTCGTAGTAAGATATGTTGCTTTGTGTTGTTTTCTTTAACGGTTACCACCCATAAATGAAGTACTCTGGTCAGAAACACTTCTCAAAGAAGCAAAAGATGCATTGTGGTTTTTCTTGAATTGTTACCACCTATAAATGAAGTAATCGGATCTGAAACACTTCTTTTGTAGTAGGATAAGATGCTTTGTTGGTGTTTTCTTTAATGTTTACCACCCATATATGAAGTACTCTGATCAGAATCACTCATAAATTAGGTACTCAGACAAGAAGCACATAGAGAGGTATTCTATACTTCTTTGTGGCGTTCTAGTGAATGGTTACAACACCTAAATGAAGAACTCTGAAAAAGCAAATTCTTCTCGTAGTAAGATATGATGGTTTGTGGAGTTTTTTGAAAGCTTGTCACTCATAAATGGACTACTCTCATAAAAAACACTTCTCGTAGTAGGATAAGATGCCTTGTGTAGTTTCTTTAATGGTCACTCATAAATGAAGTAATCAGATCTGAAACACTTCTCGTAGTAGGATAAGATACTTTGTGGTGTTTTCATAAATGGTTACGACCAATAAATGAGGTACTATGATTAGAATCACTCATAAATTATGTACACGGACATGAGGCACATAAAGTGGTATTTTATGCTTCTTCGTGGTGTTTTAGTAAATACTTACAATACTTAAATGATGTACACAAAGAAGAAACTCTTCTTCTAACAAGATATAATGCTTTGTGGAGTTTTCTTGAAAGATTACCACTTATAAATTAAGTACTCTGATCAGAAACCTTCTCAGAGAAGGAAAAGATGCGTTGTGGAGTTTTTTTTAATGATTATCACCCATAAATGCAGTAATCGGATCTGAAACACTTCTTGAAATAGGATACGATGCTTTCTCTTGTTTTATTTAATGGTTACGCCCCATAAATGAAGTACTATGTTCAGAATCACTCATAAATGAAGCACTCAGACATGAAGCATATAGAGTGGTATTCTATATTTCTTCGTGGTGTTTTAGTGAATGCTTACAACACTTCAATGAAGTACTCGAAGAAGAAACTCTTCTCGTGGTAAATATGATACTTTGAGGTGTTTTCTTTAACGGTTACCATCCATAAATGAAGTTCTCTGATCAGAAACACTTCTAACATAATCATAAGATGTTTTGTGGTGTTTTCTTGAATGGTTACCACACATAAATGAAGTAATCGGATCTGAGACACTTCTCGTAATAGGATACGATGCTTTGTCTTGTTTTCTTTAATGGTTACCACCCATAAATGAAGTACTCTGATCAGAATCACTCATAAATTAGGTACTCTGACATGAAGCACGTAGATGAGTATTCTATGATTCTTCGTGTTGTTTTAGTGAATAATTATGATAATTAAATGAAGTGCTCGGAGAAGAAACTCTTCTTTAACGGTTAGCACCCATAAATGAAGTACTATGATCAGAAACCTTCTCATAGAAGGAAAATATTCTTTGTGGAGTATTCTTTAATGGCTACCACCAATAAATGAAGCAAACCAGATCTGAAACACTTCTCGTAATAGGATACGATACTTTGTCTTGTTTTCTTTATTGGTTACCCCCATAAAGGTACTCTGATCAGAATCACTCATGAATTAAGCACTCAAACTTGAAGCACATAGAGAGGTACTCTATGCTTCTTTGTGGCATTTTTGGGAATGGTTACAACACTTAAATGAAGAACTCTGAGAGTAAATTCTTCTCGTAGTAAGATATGATGCTTTGTGGAGTTTTTTTTTAAAGGTTGCCACTCATAAATGGACTACTCTCATAAAAAAACACTTATCATAGTAGGATAATGTGCTTTGTGGAGTTTTCTTTAATGGTTACCATCCATAAATGAAGTAATCACATCTGAAACACTTCTCGTAGTAGGATAAGATACTTTGTGGTGTTTTCTTTAATGATTACAACCAATAAATGAAGTACTGTCATCAGAATCACTCATAAATTAAGTACTCGGACATGAGACATAAAGTGGTATTCTATGCTTCTTCGTGGTGATTTTGTGAATGCTTACAATACTTAAATGAAGTACTCAAAGAAGAAACTCTTCTCCTAGTAAGATATGACGCTTTGTGGAGTTTAATTGAGAGGTAACCACTCATAAATGAAGTACTCTGATCAGAAACACTTTTATAGTAGGATTAGATACTTTGTGGAGTTTTCTTTAATGATTACCACCCATAAATGAAGTAATCTGATCTGATACACTTCTTGTAGTAGGATAAGATGTTTTGTCTTGTTTTCTTTAATGGTTACCATCCATAAATGAAGTACTCTAATCAGAATCACTCATATATTAAGTACTCGAACATGAAGCACATTGAGGGGAATTCAATGCTTTTCGGGGTGTTTTAGTGAATGGTTACAACAATTAAATGAAGTATTCGGAGAAGAAACTCTTGTCGTAGTAAGATATGATGCTTTGTGTTGTTTTCTTTAACGATTACCACCCATAAATGAAGTACACTGACCAGAAACACTTCTCACAAAAGCATAAGATGCTTTGTGTTGTTTTCTTGAATGGTTACCAACTATAAATGAAGTAATCGGATTTGAAACAATTCTCCCGTAGAAGGATAAGATGCTTTGCGGTATTTTCTTTAATGTTTACCACCCATAAATGAAGTACTATGATGAGATGATCACATAGAGGTGTATTATATGCTTCTTCGTAACGTTTTATTGAATGATTACAACACCTAAATGAAGAACTATGAGAGCAAATTCTTCTCGTAGTAAGATATGATGTTTTGTTTTTTTTTTGAAAGGTTGCCACTCATAAACGGAGTAGTCTGATCAGAAACACTTCTCACAGAAGCATAAAATGTTTTGTGGTATTTTCTTGAATGGTTACCACACATAAATAAAATAATCGGATCTGAAACACTTCTCATAGTAGGATAAGGTGCTTTGTGGTGTTTTCATTAATGGTTATCACCCATAAAAGAAGTAGTCTGATCAGAATCACTCATAAATTAAGTACTCGGACATGAAGCACATAGAGGAGTATTCTATGCTTTCTCGTGGTGTTTTAGTGAATGCTTACAACACTTAAATGAAGTACTCGGAGAAGAAACTCTTCTCGTGGTAAATATGATACTTTGAAGTGTTTTCTTTATTGGTTATCATCCATAAATGAAGTACTCTGATCAGAAACACTTCTCACAGAAGCACAAAATGTTTTGTGGTGTTTTCTTGAATGGTTACCACACATAAATGAAGTAATCGGATCTGAAACACTTCTCGTAATAGGATAAGATGCTTTGTGGTGTTTTCATTTAATGGTTACCACCCATAAAAGAAGTACTCTGATCAGAAACACTCATAAATTAAGTACTCAGACAAGAAGCACATAGAGAGGTATTCTATGCTTCATTGTGGCGTTATAGTGAATGGTTACAACACCTAAATGAAGAACTCTGAGAGCAAATTCTTCTCGTAGTAAGATAAGATGGTTTGTAGAGTTTTTTTTAAAGGTTGTCACTCATAAATGGACTACTCTCATAAAAAGCACTTCTCATAGTAGGATTATATGATTTGTGGAGTTTTCTTTAATGGTTACCACCCATAAATGAAGTAATCAGTTCTGAAACACTTCTCTTAGTAGGATAAGATGTTTTATCTTGTTTTCTTTAATGGTAACCATCCATAAATGAAGTACTTTAATCAGAATCACTCATAAATTAAGTACTCGAACATGAAGCATATAGTGTGGAATTCTATGCTTCGTCGGAGTGTTTTAGTGAATGGTTACAACAATTAAATGAAGTACTCGGAGAAGAAACTCTTCTAGTAGTAAGATATGATGCTTTATGTTGTTGTCTTTAACGGTTACCACCCATAAATGAAGTACTCTGATCAGAAACACTTCTCACAGAAGCATAAGATGCTTTCTGGTTTTTCTTGAATGTTATCACCTATAAATGATGTAATAGGATCTGAAACACTTTTCATAGAGTGGTATTTTATGATTCTTCGTGGTGTTTTATTGAATGCTTACAACACTTAAATGGTGTACTCGGAGAAGAAACTCTTCTTGTGATAAGATATGATACTTTGAGGTGTTTTCTTTAATGGTTACCATCCATAAATGAAGTACTCTGATCAGAAACACTTCTCACAGAAGCATAAGATGTTTTTTGGTGTTGTTTTGAATGGTTACCACCCATAAATGAAGTACTCTGATCCGAATCATTCATAAATTAAGTACTCTGACATGAATCACATAGATGAGTATTCTATGCTTCTCCTTGGTGTTTTAGTGAATGATTACAATAATTAAATGAAGTACTCAAAGAAGAAACTCTTCTCGTAGTAAGATATGATGCTTTGTGATATTTTCTTTAACGGTTATCACCCATAAATGAAGTACTATGATCAGAAACCTTCTCATGGAAGGAAAAGATTCTTTGTGGAGTATTTTGAATGGTTACATCCCATAAATGATGAAATCGGATCTGAAACACTTCTCGTAATATGATACGATGCTTTGTCTTATTTTCTTTTGTGGTTACCCCCCATAAATGAAGTATCCTGATCAAAATCACTCATACATTAAGCACTCGAACATGAAGCACATAGAGGGATATTCTATGCTTCTTCGTGGCATTTTTGGGAATGGTTACAACACTTAAATGAAGTACTCAAAGAAGAAACTCTTCTCCTAATAAGATAAGATGCTTTGTGGAGTTTAATTGAATGGTTACCACTCATAAATGAAGTACTCTGATCAGATCACTCAAAAATTAAGTACTCGAAAAAGAAGCACACAGACAGGAGTTTTCTTGAAAGGTATGATGCTTTGTGAAGTTTTCTTGAAAGGTTACCACTCATAAATGGAGTACGCTCATCAGAAACATTTCTCATAGTAGGATAAGATGCTTTGTGGAGTTTTCTTTAATGATTACCACCCTAAATGAAGTAATCGGATTTGAAACAATTCTCATAGTAGTATAAGATGCCTTGTGTTGTTTTCTATAATGTTAATGACCCATGAATGAGGTAATCTAATAAGAATCACTCATAAATGAAGTAGTTGGACATGAATAGAGGGTTATTCTATGCTTCTTCGTGGCGTTTTAGTGAATGGTTGCAACACTTAAATGAAGAACTCTGAGGGCAAATTATTTTCGTAGTATGATATGATGTTTTGAGGAGTTTTCTTGAAAGGTTATCACTCATAAATGGAGTACTCGTATCAGGAACACTTCTCATATCAGAATAAGATGCATTGTGAAGTTTTTTGTAATTGTTACCACCCATAAATAAAGTAATCAGATCTAAACCACTTCTCGTAGTAAGATAAGATGCTTTGTTGTGTTTTATTTAATGGTTAGGACCAATAAATGAAGTATTCTGATCAAAATCACTCATAAATCAAGCACTCGAACATGAAGCATATAGAGTGGTATTCTATACTTCTTTGTGGTGTTTTAGTGAATGCTTACAACACTTAAATTAAGTACTCAAAGAAGAAACTATTCTCGTAGTAAGATATGATGCTTTGTGGAGTTTTCTTGAAAGGTTGCCATTCATAAATGAAGTACTCTGATCAGAAACACTTCTCATAGTAGAATGAGATGCTTTCTGGAGTTTTTTTTAATGGTTATCACTCATAAATGAAGTAACCGTATGTGAAACACTTCTCATAGTAGGATAAGATGCTTTATCTTGTCTTATTTAATGGTTACCACCCATAAATGAAGTACTCTGATTAGAATCACTCGTAATTCATAAATTAAGTACTCGAACATGAAGTACATAGAGTGGTATTCTATGCTTCTTAGTGATGTTTTAGTGAATGGTTACAACACTTAAATGATGTACTCGGAGAAGAACCTCTTCTCGTAGTAAGATGTGATGCTTTGTGGTATTTTCTTTAACGGTTATCTCCCATAATTGAAGTACATTGATCAGAAACACTTCTCACAGAAGCATAAGATGCTTCGTGGTGTTTTAGTGAATGGTTACAACACTTAAATGAGGTACTCGGAGAAGATACTCTTTTCGTAATAACATATGATTTTTTGTGGTGTTTTCCTTAATGGTTACCACCCATAAATAAAGTACTCTGATCAAAATCACTCATAAATTAAGCACTTGAACATGAAGCACATAGAAAGGTATTCTATGCTTTTTCGTGGCATTTTTTTGAATGGTTACAACACTTAAATTAAGAACTTTTAGAGCAAATTCTTCTCGTTGTAAGATATGATACTTTGTGGAGTTTTTTTTGAAAGGTTGCCACTCATAAATGGAGTACGCTGATTTGAAACACTTCTCATAGTAGGATAATATGCTTTGTGGAGTTTTAATTAATGGTTACCGCCCAAAAATGAAGTAATCAGATCTGAAACACTTCTCGTAGTAGGATAAGATGCTTTGTGGTGTTTTCTTTAATGGTTATGACCAATAAATGAAGTACTATGATCAGAACACTCATAAATTCAGTACTCGGACATGAGACACATAAAGTGGTATTTTGTGCTTCTTCGTGGTATTTTAGTGAATGCTTATAATACTTAAATGAAGTACTCAAAAAAGAAACTTTTCTCCTAGTAAGATATGATGCTTTGTGGAGGCTTTTTTAAAGGTTGCCACTCATAAATGGAGTACTCTGATAAAAAACACATCTCATAGTCGAATAAGATTTTTTGTGGAGTTTCTTTAATGGTTATCATCCATAAATGAAGTAATCAGATCTGAAACACTTCTCGTAGGAGAATAAGATGCTTTGTGATGTTTTCTTTAATGGTTACAACCAATAAATGAGGTACTACGATCAGAATCTCTCATAAATTAAGTACTCGGAAATGATGCACATCAAGTGATATTTTATGTTTTTTCGTGGTGTTTTAGTGAATGCTTACAATACTTAATTGAAGTACACAAAAAATAAACTCTTCTAGGGTAAGATATGATGTTTTGTGGAGTTTTCTTGAAAGGTTACTAGTCATAAATGAAGTACTCTGATTAGAAACACTTCTCATAGTAGGATAAGATGCTTTGTGGAGTTTTCTTTAATGGTTACCACCCATAAATGAAGTAATAGGATCTGAAACACTTCTCTTCTCGTAATAGGATAAGATGCTTTGTCTTCTTTTCTTCAATGGTTACCACCCATAAATGAAGTACTCTAATCAGAATCACTCATAAATTAAGTACTCCAAAATGAAGCACATAGAGTGGTATTCTATATTTCTTTGTGGTGTTTTAGTGAATGCTTACAACACTTGAATGAAGTACTCGGAGAAGAAACTCTTCTCGTAGTAAGATATGATACTTTGTGGTATTTTCTTTAACTGTTACCACCCATAAATGAAGTACTCTGATCAGAAACACTTCTCACAGAAACATATGATGCCTTGTGGTGTTTTCTTGAATGGTTACCACCCATAAATGAAGTAATCGAATTTGAAACACTTCTCGTAGTAGGATAAGATATTTTGTGTTGTTTTCTTTAATGGGTACCACCCATAAATGAAGTACTCTGATCAGAATCAATCATAAATTAAGTACTCGAACATGAAGTACATAGAGAGGTATTTTATGCTTCTTCGTGGTGTTTTACTGAATGGTAACAATACTTTAATGAACTCTGAGAGCAAATTTTTCTCGTAGTAAGATATGATTCTTTGTGGAGTTTTTTTTGAAAGGTAACCACTCATAAATGGAGTACTTTGATAAAAAACAATTTTCATAGTAGAATAAGATGCTTTGTGGAGTTTTCTTTAATGGTTACCACCCATAATTCAAGTAATCAGATATGAAGCACTTCTCATAGTAGGATAAGATGCTTTGTGGAGTTTTCTTTAATGGTTACGACCCATAAATGAAGTAATCGGATCTGAAACGCTTCTAGTAGCAGGATAAGATGCTTTTTCTTGTTTTCTTTAATAGTTATCACCCATAAATGAATTGTTTAGATCAGAATCACTCATAAATTAAGTACTCGAACATGAAGCAAATAGAATGATATTCTATGCTTTTTCGTGGTGTTTTAGTGAATGATTACAACACTTAAATGAGGTACTCGGAGAAGAAACTCTTCTCGTAGTAAGATATGATGCTTTGTGTTGTCTTTTTAACGGTTACCACCAATAAATAAAGTACTCTAATCAGAAACAGTTCTCACAGAAGCATAAGATGTTTTGTCCTGTTTTCTTGAATGGTTACCATCCATAAATGAAGTAATCGGATCTGAAACACTTCTTGTAGTAGGATAATATGATTTGTGATACTTTCTTTAAAGGTGACCATGCATAAATGAAGTACTCTGATCAGAATCACTCATAAATTAAGTACTCGGACATGAAGCACATAGAGGGGTATTTTATGCTTCTTTGTGATGGTTTAGTGAATGGTTACAACACTTAAATGAAGAAATCATAGAGTGAATTCTTCTCGTAGTAAGATATGATGCTTTGTGGAGTTTTCTTGAAATGTTACCACTCATAAATGGAGTACTCTGACCAGAAACACATCTAATAGTATGATAAGATGCTATGTGGTGTTTTCTTTAATGGTTACCATCCATAAATGAAGTAATCGAATCTGAGACACTTTACATAATAGGATACGATGCTTTGTCATATTTTCTTTAATGGTTACCACCCACAAATGAAGTATTCTGATCAGAATCACTCATAAATTAAGTAGTCGCACATGAAGCACATAAGTGGTATTCTATGCTTCTTCGTGGTGTTTTAGTGAATGGTAACAACACTACATGAAGTACTCGAAGAAGAAACTCTTCTCGTAGTAAGATATGATACTTTGTGGTGTTTTCTTTAATAGTTATCACCCATAATTGAAGTACTCTGATCAGAAATACTTCTCTCGGAAGCATAAAATGTTTTGTGGTGTTTTCTTTAATTGTTACCATCCATAAATAAAGTAATCGGATCTGAAACACTTCTCATGTCCTACTACGAAGAAGCATAGAATTACGTTTTATCTTACTCATGTCCGAGTGCTTAATTTATGAGTGATTCTGATCAGAGTACTTTATTTATTGGTCGTAATCATTAAAGAAAACACCACAAAGCATCTTATCCTACTACGAGAAGTGTTTCAGATCTGATTACTTCATTTATGGGTAGTAACCAATAAAGAAAACTGCACAAAGCATCTTATCCTATTATGAGATGTTCTTTTATCAGAGTACTCCATTTATTAGTCGTAACCTTTCAAAATACTCCACAAAACATCATATCTTACTACGAGAAGAAATTGCTCTCAGTGTTATTCATTTAAGTGTTGTAACCATTCACTAAAACACCACGAAGAAGTATTGAATATCCCTCTCCGTGCTTCATGTACGAGTACTTAATTCATGAGTGATTATGATCAGAGTACTTTATTTATAGGTGACAACCATTAAAAAAATACCACAAAGCATTTTATCCCCACTACAAGAATTGTTTCAGATCTAATTACTTCATTTATTGGTGGTTAAAATATTTCATATTGTATGTATTTTTCTATATCACTTTAAGTTTAATATTGTAAAACATTTATATTAATCATATTATGTATTTTTACACATATACTATAAATTATATTATGTGTATTTTTTTATATCATGTGTATATTTCATACGAGTATATAACTCATATAATTCATGTAATTATTTTCATATCACATGTATATAACTCATTTTTTCATAAAATAATTCATAAAATTTAATGTATATAAAATAATATAAAATTAATTTAAAATTTTCGCATATATTATCAGTTCTAATTAGATTGAGCGATGCTCAAATTTCAGTTATTTTTGTCACATATAACTAACATGTATATAACTCCTATATTTTTCATAAAATATTATGTATAGAAAAAATATACATTTTTATAAGTATATATATTATCAGTTTTATTTATATTGAGCGAAGCTCAAATTTTTTTCTAGTTTGCTATTAATTATAAATTAATAACATGCTAACCAATACTTTACACACTTGAAACTGAAGTAATCATGTAAGCGACTCTGGTAAGTAAGGTGGGCCCTGAAATTTTGGTTTTTCCTTATTAATTAAACCAAAAGGCAAAGATATCCTACTCACTCCGTATTATTGATGCATGCCTTCTTTAGAAATGCAACCTGAAAAGAGCTGTTCTTTTCTGTAAAGCAAACCTCAAACATGGGAAGCATTGATAGGTGGGCAGGTGGCGCATGATTATAGTATTAAAAAAAATCAATTTTGAAGCTTCCTCCGGCCAAATCAAATATGGGGTGCTGATATTTACATCATTATTTCTTGGGATAATTTTGTATATAACATTCAAAATCGAGGAAATTTAGTGAATGTCATTTAAGATCGATTTTTTATATATGTCACTCAAAATCGCTGTTATTTCATTTTTTGTCTATTTTTTCAAAAAAATATAAAAGTATTTCTGTCATGATTATTTCGTGTCCGATTCACCTCGGCCGCCATCGATCCGCTACTGGTGTCGCTTCGAAAGATGTCGTAATTGACTTTGAAATCGGTCTTGAAGAAGAGAAAGATCAACTAGTGTCACTACGTAAGAGAAAGATGAATGAGAGAAGTAATGACACGAGTACTTTTGTCTTTTTTCAAAAAGTGGCAAAAAAGAAGGTAGATCTAATTTTGAGTGGCAAATATGAAAAAAATCGTTTCTAGATAGCGTTTTTTAGATTTCTCAAATTTTGAATAACACAGACAAATTTTTTCCTTAATTCTTTTAGATTTTTTTTTGTTAGATGTTAGACCTTATATTTCAGATTCTGAAAAGTTAAATGAGAGTACGATACAGTATCCATAGTCATGTTGGAATTCACATCCTACGAAATACTTCGTATTACGGAATAGCAATCGAATAGTTTACACAATTTTGAGATTTGTGCGTGCGAATTTCAAAATTATATGAAGCATTAAATTGATATTCCGTAATACGGAGTATTCCATGAGATATGAATTCGTCATGTTGTACATGCATGACTAGTTTTTTAGTATTCAGAATGCTGGATTTAGGATTCTACTATTTTCTTTTTATAATCTTTTTATTTGTAATGTTTTTAGTTTCAATGAAATACTCAAATTTGCGCTAATTTTTGTTTTTCAACTTTCTGGCTCCACACGCAAAAATTAAATACTAAATTAAATGAGAGTACGGAAGGCTCTGCTCTCAATTTTGCCTACCTACAAATTCACCTTTTTTACTGAGAACCATTTAATTGCTTCGTCTGATGAAATCTGATTATTTATTTTTTCCTTTTTAGAAAGTCTTATATCTGTTATCGAGGAAAGAAAAGCTGGACCATACAAAGAAAAACGAAGAAAACAACATAAAACTGAAAAGGGACTGAGAAACAGCACAAAAAAAAGACAAACTTTAACAAAGTTTCCCTATAACATGATCGTGTTTCGGCTTAAATCACAGTGTGTTTAGTTGTTTGTATAATTGCATGTTGTCAAATGCAATAGGGAAACATTGGTATTTTTTTTTGGAAGCGACTAACTGTCCCCCTTATAAGTTTTCTTTACACGCCTCTCATATACGACAAATGTAGTAGTCTTTATATATTGAATGTAAATCTTTATATTCAAATGTAGTAGTATTTATACTATTGAACTAGATTCATTATAATAAATATTGAGTGTCAAGTTCTGATTTCTCAAGACATGTAGTATTTATTTATAATTTCCTTGTTAATTATATAATGCAATGAATTATCATGGAAGTCTTTATAATTAACATTCGAAGTCTTTATACTTTTGGCAGTCTTCATTTTTCAGGAAATGTATACATAATACTTTATTTGACAGTCTCCATTTTAACATGAAAGTCTTTATATTAAATGTTACAAGTCTTTATACTGTATCACGTAACTGTTTTGTCGCGTAGCGAGGGCCGCGAGAGGGGGACAGGAAGTGGGGGGATGATATATTAACTCTTTTTTTTTAGATTGGAAACATTGGTATATTAATGACTGAGGCAATCAGTGGCGGAGTCACATGCATCAGCAGTGCAGCTGAATCCTCCTAAAAAAATTTCTTAAAAAATGATTATATATAATATGTTTTTTTTTAAAATGATTATGTATTTGAATTTTTTTGTACAAATGATCATATAAGATAATTTTTTTTAAGAATAACTATCATTTCGAACCCAGTGAGCTTTAACTGGATTCCATTGATTTACAACTCGGGATTGTTTAATGTGTTTTTTAACTGTTTGAGTTGGAAACGTGTTGATAAGGGGTGTCAACTATATGGTACAGGTCAGGTGAAAGTATATTCGTATTTATATCTATTTGAAATTAATTGTATTTATATTTATATTTTTATTAATTATAATTTGACTGATTGTATTTTATTTTTGTTCATTAAAAATATCAAATAATAAATGAGTCACCAACAAAACAAATTATAAATTGAAGGCACCGAGTGTGCGCCTAAGTGCGAAAAGACAGTGCAAGTTTTGTTATGTCGAAACCTCGGTCTCAAGTTAGTAACACTTCTTAGTGTCATTGTTTTCCGGTCACATCTTGAATAATTATTTATATAAATATATAATCAAAACTTATTTATTCAGACAAATAAATATTTACATAAATTTAAATATAAAAAATGCAAATGTACAATTAATTTCAAATCAAATCTTCTTATTAAAACAATCGAATTAAAAACTCAACCATCTCAAGTTCAGTTTTTCAAGTAAAAATATAAAGGAAACTCTTTATGGAGTGTTTGGATCATTGTGGTTAGTGCTATTTACTGAATAACATTACTATTTTGGAATAATAAGCATCCAAACATAAAATGGCTATTCATGAATATAACACACTAATCTCACTAATTAGCTAACCCAACAAAATGGATGAGTTAGCATAAATAGCGATTTTGGTGGCAAATGGAGGAGAGAGAAATTATTTTAAAAACAACACTCTCTTTGTTTATTATTATTATCATTATTATTATTATTATTATTATTATCATTACTATTATTATTATTATTATTACTATCGTTACATTTTATTATTATTATTATTATTAGTATTATTGTAATTGTCATTATTTTATTATTATAATTATTACTGTAATTGTCATTATTATTGTTGTTGTTGTTGTTATTATTATTATTATTATTATTATTTTATTAGTATTATTGTAATTGTCATTATTATTTTATTATTATTGTTGTTATCATTATAAATGTCATTACTTTATTATTATTATTATTGTTATTATTATCATTATCATTGTTATTATTATTAGTATCATTGTTATTATTATTGTAATTATCATTATTTTATTATTATTATAATTGTCATTATTATTATTATTGTAATTGTTATTATTATTATTATTGTAATTGTCATTATTTTATATTATTATGGTTGCTATTGTTATTATTATTATTATTGTTATTATTATTTTTATTGTTATTATTATTATTATTTTTCCATCATTATTATTTTCATTTTATTATATTATTATTTTAATATTTTGTATTATTATTATATTATTATCATTTTATTAGCATCGTATTATTATTATATTATTATTATCCGTTAAAAAACTAAAATAATTTATTATTTTACTAATTCTCACAATCACTACTCCAAATATGCAATCCAAACAACATTTTCACTAATCTAGATAACACTATTTTTGCACTAACCTAGATAGCAAAAAATAACCACTATTTTAACCACTAATCTAGATAACATTATTTTTGCACTAACCATGACATGATCCAAACGCACCCTCACTAGTGAAAATGTTGCATTGCACTTTTCACTAAAATATTATTGATATTTATACTTCATACATTAATGAAAAAATTTATAGCAAAAAATGAAAAGACAAAATATAAAAGTTAATTTAAATTCACATGAAAAATAAAAACGCAAAAGTTAGATGTGAATCAGAGTTCTTGGACCATTGACTTTTAGAAAAAAAATCTGCTCATGTCAGATTTGTTTCAGTCGATGTACAGTTTTCATGGTCAGGTTTTAATTTTATATTTTGTCGGTTCCGATTTGTAAATGTACCTTTTTTAATTATTTTAGACAAAATAGGTGGTCCATTGCCGAAAGATTTAACTGCAATGTTAGATGAATTTTGAATTTGTTTGGCAAAACTAGAATAGTACAAGCAGGGGCGAGCTAGATAGGTTTAGAATGGAGCTGATACATTTTGAAAAATAGAATTTCAAAATTGATCATTTAACTAGAAAAAATTTCTGAAAAATAGACTTATAATTTGAATTTTTTTAAAATATTCATGATTTTGAACCACCCTGAGAAAAAAAATCAAAATATTGAACCACTCTAAAAATTTTCTGGATCCGCCCCTCAGTACAAGAGGAGCATCATTAAAAGAATAGTAAAAACAGAACACGACTGAAGATTGTTATCTTTAAAAAAAACCGGTACAATAGTGTTATTTTTTATTTCCCATCTGAAGAAGAGTTATGAAAAAATATTCTGTTAAATAAATATAAAAGAAAGCATAGTGCTCGTTTATTTCCCCTTTTTGGAGAAGTATCAACTCTCTACAACATGAGATGTCCACTAGTATTAACAAGAAATTAGGAGATGAATTACATATTAAATTCTGGCAAGATAGATGGAAAGGAGAATTATCATTCTCCCTCCTATTCCCTAATCTATTTCTAGTTTGCACTGATCCAAACATTAGTGTTAATAGGGTTTTTTCTGAAGGAAAATAAACCTAAAATTTAATAGGCAATTAGTAGGAATAATTAGGAATGAATGGCTCAAATTAGAAGCTATAATATCTGATGTAAGGATTAGACCTTTAGTTAAAGACTCCATAATTTGGAGATGGAGCTCAAATGGTAAATTCTCTGTACAAGAAATGTACAGATGGTTGGAATTCGGTGGTTACAAGAATAATAACTATGATATTATATGGAAATCCAAACTTCCTACAAAAATCAAAGTATTTATGTAGTTAGTTAGAA
This sequence comes from Eleocharis quinqueflora, assembly GCA_964058865.1. Taxonomy (NCBI): domain Eukaryota; kingdom Viridiplantae; phylum Streptophyta; class Magnoliopsida; order Poales; family Cyperaceae; genus Eleocharis; species Eleocharis quinqueflora. The sequence goes on from CAXKVX010004835.1 coordinate 16,738, forward strand.
GAAAAAGAATATTTACAAAAAAATACTTAGCCAAAAAAGGCTGGAATGGTAATACCCAGTGTGTTTTTTGTGATCATGAGGAAAGTATCGATCACCTCTTTGTTTCGTGTTCTTTTATTAGGCAGATATGGGCTTGGATTAGTAATCGCAATAACTTTGAGTTTGAAGGTGAATGTTTAGAGGAATTATGGAAAATAGATGCCAAAATTCCACTTAAAGATGCTAAAATAGTTGAATTAATTAGAGGTGCAGTTTTATGGAATGTTTGGCTACAACGTAACAAGTTATGCTTCACAGAAAAAAGCCAAGAGCTATTAGAGAGTTAGCAAGTAATATCATTAGAATGTTAGATTATTGGTGTAAGAATAACAACGACCAATCCTATTTGAAACTTAATCTTGTTATGCCACAGGATGTTCGGGATTTGCCAAGACCTATACGAGAAAGAAACCAGATAGAGATGGTGCAGGAGGAGGTACAAGTGAACCTTCATACGCAAGAACATTTGTTTGGAAGAGGCCACTGTCCTAATCTGTTATCCTTCCACGGCTAATCTGATGGATGTTTTGTTTGTCTGTCTAGTTTTAATGGAAATTTGGTGCTGTTTTGTAATATGGGTTGTTGTGATACTTGGTTGTTCTATTTTGTTATGTTTTGTTGCTTGGGATACCTGATAATGATACTATACTTATTGTCTTTTGATACCTGATAGGATATCGGATTTTGGTATAGTCATATAGACCATCAGTTAAGTCTGTTTTTAGAGAGTTTGTTTTGGTATTTGAAAAACTGTGATAGATTTTTTAGGAATTAGATAATGTACTAGGACTTTCTGTTTCAATGAAACAGGCAGGTTTTACCCTGCTTTTTCTCAAAAAAAAAAAGTGTTATTTTTTATTTAAAAAATAAAAAACGTTAGATAATTGTTAATCTGGAATGGTGAAAAGTTAAATTAGTGTAACAATGATGACGATATTTTAAATATTATAATTATAACACAAATAAAAATAATAGTCACAATATTATTGATATAATAAATTGAACAAGAATAATAGTAGTAGTAATATAAATAAAAATATTATAACGCAAAATTGAATATAGTATTATCTTTTAAAAAACTTGGTTACATCATATATAGGTACACAGTGTACTCACAATCTATTTGAACCATTCAAATACATCAAGATTCGCATCATGCACGACAACATAAATGAGATATAGTAACTTCCATAAAATAACGATTGAAGAAACTGTTAAACATCGTTGGCATATGTACACATTTTTTTTTGAAGATAAGACAACGATTATTAAAATATTCGTTTGCATAGGTGAAGCTACGTCAACGATTATTTAAAATAATCGTTGCCTTATCTTTACAAACTTTTTTAAAATTCCAAGAGCAATTTTAAAATAATCGTTGTCGTAATTTCACCTACACCAATAGTTATTTTAAATAACCGTTGTCCTATCTACATTCCTAACTCTTAAAAAACTCACGTTTCTTTCTTCCACTCTCTTCCTTGTCTTGTCACCTCCACCTATAATATAGAGAGATGTTCTCATATTTTCTCCTCCAGCTCCACACACACACACACACACACACACACACAAGTTCTCGTATTTTTCTCCTCTCGTCAACGCCTTCAACTCGCTAGATCATCCATGTCCCCCACGACCTCCACATATTTCTCTCGTCGACCATTGTCGTATTTTTCTCCTCTCGCTGCGCCTTCTCTCATCTCCTCTCCATTCAGTAAAATCTAAACCCTAAATTGCTTGAATTGATGGAATTAAGATTAAATGATTTAGCGAGGCTTTCTTTGGATTGCTTTAAGGTCTTTAGAACTGTTGGATTGCAGCAAGGTTGAATCTTGTTATAACAGTTAGCTATTCGAAATGTTGGTTCTGTTCTGATCTGATCTGATTACTTTGTGTTAACACTTGGCTATTTGAACTGTTGGTTCTGATCTGATCTGATACTTTGTGTTAGCACTTCACTATTTGAACTCCTGGTCCTGATATGTTGGATATGAGCATATATGAAACCGAATCAGCAAGGCGGATTCAGAAAACTTGTCAGGTGGTTCAAAATACATGATTTTTTTTAGGGTTATTCAAAATATGACATATTTTATAAAAAAATTAAATTATAAACATATTTTCTTAAAATTTTTTTTGAATACATGATTAATTTTGAAAACTTTTTTCTAGGGTGGGTCAGCTGACTCATACTGCTTAGGTGTAGCTCTGCCCCTACGAATTAGCTGCTGCACAATACGTGTAGCGCAGCAGCTGTAGACCATCAAATCTTTTTCAGCTGCATAAAAGTTCGTACTAACATTTAAAACTCCTCCTAATTTTCATCGTTGACTATCCATTCGAAATTAATAGTCAATTCAAATTGTCCTTTGCGTGTAGCCCGATATTCCGCTACAACAAATCAGACCCAGCAGATACGGACCCAACATGTAATGTCCATTTTGATTTGCATAGTTGTGACGATTTGGTTTTTTTAACGTACATACATCAAAAATCTATTTTAAATTATTATTAAATAAAAAATTTAAATATATAATTGGAGAAGAAGGGGAGCCTTGAGACAGCGGTAAAGTTGTCTTCTTATGACCAGAAGATCACGAGTTCGAGTTGTGAAAGCATTCTCTTGCAAAAATGCACGAAAAATACAAATATCTCAAAATGATCCGATTCTTACTTGAACTCCGCGCAACGGAGCTACGTGCATCAAACTGTCTTTTTTAATGTTGGAGAAAAAAAATAAGAATATACCCAAAGTGAAAGAGAAAAAGGACAAAATTGTAAGGACAGTCACATAAGAACTTACAAAATTGAAAATCCTAACACTAAAAATGTTAATATACTATTGATTTTGTCTATATCCGCCGAAAACGATGATTTGATTATTGAGAAGTATATTTGTTTTTTCCCTTTCTAAATGTTGAATAATGGATTTTTAAGCAAGAGATTAAAATATGCTTAAAAAGTTTCAGTTATTAGAGTTTTGACAAATTTCCTGAAAGACGACCTTATTTCACGTAAATCCGACTCCAATAATAAGCGAATCCATCTAGGAAGTCAATTAATATTTCATGGTAAATTCTTTGATTATGACTAGATCGCATAAGAACAATTTAATGTTGTAACGAAATCATTATAAAATAATTTCAAATATTTTCAATCAGTGTGCATATTTTAAATCAATAATTAACAATAATATATGTTGGCTCATTTGTTCATCCTAAAAAAAAGTAAGAAAATTATGTTTGTGACCTATTTTTAGCGAATCAAACAATTAAAAGGTCTCATTGTCTCAAGGACTAAGTAGCAAATAATAAATACATATTTTTTCGAATGCTGAGCAAATAATAAAATATTTAAGGTTATAGAAGGAACTGCATAATAACAAAAGAATCGCTACTGCATTTGACCCAGTGTGGTGGGTACCCGGATCTGCTGTAGCGCAGTACCGCGCTACAGCATATGGACGGTCTGGATCGACCGCCTGAGATGAAAATCAGGGGAGCCTTTATACTTTGGCACGAATCTTGATGCAAATCAGTGAAAATCGGACGGTTCTGGTGCTGCGCTACACGGTCCCGCGCAGCACCAGATCCCATCCCGTGTGGTGGGGATTTCAACAGTAGCAATGACATCTAATTTGTTGTGCATACAGAGAAAACAAATCATGTGATACATCTGTCTGATGGGCCCCAAACTATCTAATCAACTAGTTCAGTGGGACCTTGTTATCAGAGGAGTACATCACAAATATGATTTTCTTTTGTCACAATAAGGCATCAGGCATGGCATTTAATCATTTCATCTCTTTACGAGCCGAAGCCCAACAGGATACCGTGCGGGTTACCGCGAGTGATGCGACTCGTGAAGATTCTCTAGTCCCTCAAAACTCACAATACTAGCTTACTCAATACACTCGCTAGCTCTCATTTTATCACCTCTCTCTCTCTCTCTCTCTCTCTGTCACCTACCTCTGTCACTCTAGTCGTGTTCCAGTCGTCGCACACTACGAAACATTTTCCTTCTCCCCTGCTTAACCCCAGATCACCACCAATGCTGGATCAAACAGGGAACAGGAACCACTGACGAATCGGTCGCGAGTGGGGGCGGGAGAACATACTGTAAGAGGCAATGGCGGCGGATTCGAGCAATGGAGGTGTAGCCGCCGAGGGATCGGGCAAGAAGGATGAGAAAAAGAGGCCGGAACAGAGTGTGGGTTTTCACGAGCTGTTCTCTTTCTCTGACAAGTGGGACCGGCTCCTTATGGCCGGTGGCAGCCTTGGAGCTGTCGTCCATGGCGCTGCCATGCCCGTCTTCTTCCTCCTCTTTGGAGAACTCATCAATGGCTTTGGTAAGAACCAGATGCACCTAAGCAAGATGACGGATGAGGTTTCTAAGGCAAGTATATATATATTAGATCGTGTTAGAACATCTCTCTCTTTCATTTCCATTTTGAGTTTTCTATTAGTTCTAATTTATTTGTTTGTTTTTATCGTTGACAGTATGCTTTGTATTTCGTCTACCTTGGACTCATAGTGTGCGTTTCCTCTTACGCTGGTGAGTCTTTCATTTTGGCTTTTCGTTACCTTTTCTCTACAGTTAGTTCTCTTGTGAAGAAAACAATGTAGTAATGAGAGAACATTTTGAGGATTTGATTGAGAAATCACTGGCGGGGTAGGAATAAACAACCTCTTTAGTTCCTTTCCGCTTGACCTCCTCTCACTTTCCGCCTGACCCCCTCTCACCATCTTGACGATTTTTCCCTTGAATTTTTTTTTTCTTTTTTTTTTGTAAATGTCCCGCTCCACTTTCTTTTTATATCAAGAGGACATCGGCATTACTGTTCGCAATAATCCCTATTTAGAGCTCAGATTCATCTCAGTATTTGTGCAATGTGTTTCAGAGATAGCATGCTGGATGTATACTGGAGAGAGGCAGGTAATCACCCTTAGGAAAAAATATCTTGAAGCTGTGCTGAGGCAGGATGTGGGTTTCTTTGACACGGATGCACGCACTGGCGATATTGTTTTTGGTATCTCTACTGACACGCTTCTTGTACAAGACGCCATCGGAGAGAAGGTAGAATTTCGAAGTTTTCTCCTTTTTAGTTGAATTAGTGCAAATAACGAATAAGCTGGGGAACTTGTATAACAGGTTGGCAACTTTATTCACTACCTTGCTACCTTCTTTACTGGGCTTGTTGTTGGATTTGTTGCTGCTTGGAGGCTTGCATTACTTAGTGTTGCTGTCATACCCGGCATTGCCTTTGCTGGAGGTTTATATGCATATACTCTCACTGGACTTACATCGAAGAGTCGAGAATCCTATGCTAATGCTGGCATTGTTGCTGAGCAGGTAACTTTTTCCCAAATTAGTTCCTTTTTTCACATGTACCCTTACTATCCAAAATATTTATGTTATTTTTAGTTTCATTTGAGGGTTATGGGCTGCAATTATTGGCGTAACTTAGAAGAAATTTGGGAGGTCAAAAAAGCTAAATATCTCTACAGATATTACATTCAAAATATTGTATATATGATTGTGATTTAAGAAGGATTTGTAGCTGATGCCTCATACAGTCCAGCAGGAATCCTTTTTAGGGACTAGGCACTTTTCATTTGTACGTGTTTTGTCATGCATCCTTGTGTGCAATAACTATTTGTTGTTTTGTTGGGAGTAGAGGAAATTTGGTTGAATAAACCCAATCGATATTCCATGGTGGGACACAAAACAAATTTTCTAGATTGGCCCTCACCCCATTTCACAATCATGGGTTCCTTTTCTCTTATCCCTACATCTGTGAGACTGTGACACATTTGTCTGCTTTGACTGACCCAGTTGCATGAATGGTCAAATACGTACTGGTCGGTGGACCTCTTCATTGTACACAAGTGCCATCAGCTAACTCATCATTTTCCATTTTTCCAATAAAGTCTTGTTCTTTTTATGTCATGATTGATGTCTGGTCTGGTGAAAAGCTTGATTGCTGAATCAATATGTAGGTCCACTACTGATCTAGAATATTATAGGTTTTCTAATGTTTTTCTGTTTTGGAAGTTTGAATTTTGAAGTCTATATATGCAGTATCACATCTTACTTTAATCACTTTAATTTATGCATAGAACAGCAAATTATACAGTACTGTTCAATCTTTTTGTAGATAATTTGTGGCATGAAATTGGAGCATTTGTTCCTTTTCTATAATGCTGATATTCAATCTTTTTATAGAATAAGTTTATTTTGCGTAAAATTGGAACCTTTGTTCCTTTTCTTTAGTGCTTAAAACCTTAGTTCTTTACTTCTTTAATAAGTAATCAGTTGTCTGTGATGTTAATTTATTGTTCAGGCAATTGCACAAGTGCGAACAGTATACTCATTTGTTGGAGAGAGTAAGGCACTCAATTCCTACTCAGATGCAATTGAAAACACATTAAAGCTGGGGTACAAGGCAGGGATGGCAAAAGGTCTG